>WOVY01005808.1:0-94321 GCA_013436015.1 Rhipicephalus annulatus | reverse complement strand
TGCCTGTGTGGTAGAAACCTCACTCGATTTCTCGCTTCTGTTTGCCCTTCCCCTACACTGTCCTTCGTAAGAGACGGGTCCTTCTTGAAAAACGGTGCGGAGCGGGTTTCCGTTGATCAGGTTTCCTTGAAAAGCCCTCTTTCCTTTCATCCTTTCAACGCCCACTGCCCTGCTATGCAACTTTCGGCGAGTATAATACTCCTCAGCTAACTCAGCTGCCTTGTTTAACCGTACTTCCCCAAGTCTGTCCTGCAGCCAAAGTTTGACATCCTCCTCGATGCAGCGGTAGAATTGCTCCAATGCAACGCATTCCACCACTTTATCGCGGTCGTCATACACGCCTTCGCCCTTGAGCCATTCAATCAAATCGGCTTTAAGACGAAACGCGAAGTCAACGTGTGACTCATTCCCCTTTTCAGCATACCGGAACCTTTGCCTGAAAGCCTCGGGTGACAACTTATAACGTCTCAAGAGCACTTCCTTAACCTCGTCATAGCTCTCAAACGCTTCCCTCGACAAGCAAGTTATCGCGTCGGACACTTCGCCGGGAAGAAGAGCTAGCAGGTTCCACGCCCAAAGAGGCCGCTCCAAAGCGTTTCGCTCACAGACGTGTTCAAACTTGACGAGATACTTCGCCATGTCCTCGCCTACTACGAACGGGTGGCAGTTGGTCCCGAATTCTAAAACGCGCTGACCTGAACTGTTGGAGAAGCTACGCTAGGCGCCTGCGAACACTGTAGGATTGCCAATTCTAGTCGTTTCAACTCGAGACGCTCCTGTCTCTCGGCCTCTTCGCGACGTTCGCGCCTTTCAGCTTCTTCACGTTCGCGAGCTTCGCGCCTTTCAGCTTCTTCGCGAGCTTCGCGCCTTTCAGCTTCTTCGCGAGCTTCTCGCCTTTCAGCTTCTTCGCGAGCTTCTACTTCTCGCCTTTCAGCCTCCTCACGGCGTGCTTTAATATCCACCCAGGCCTCATCGACTTCCTCAGCCGACACTCCCTCATCCTTCATGATCTCAAGGATCGCTTGATTGATTGATCGATATGTGGGGTTTAACGTCCCAAAACCACTATATGATTATGAGAGACGCCGTAGTGGAGGGCTCCGGAAATTTAGACCACCTGGGGTTCTTTAACGTGCACCCAAATCTGAGCACACGGGAAGGATCGCTTGCTTTCATTTCGCACGGCCCAAAGTAATGCCGAGTTCCTCACAAATTTCGATGAGTTCCTTCACTTTAAGGTTCTCCATCGTTCACACTAGCCTCTTGCTGTTTGCCCCCTGTTAACAATTTACTTGCCGTACCCACTATAAGTCAACTAGCAAGACGCGCAAGCAATTTTTCACTCTCCCGTGTTTACCCCCTCCGCATTAACTTTGGTTTCAAAGCACTTCGACTTTGCTTGAAACAATCAAAGCTCACTCTAGTGCTTCACACAGCCCTTCTCTAAACTACTACAACCTGAGCTAGGAGTAGTCTGGTGAACTGAGGGGAAAACATCAGGCACTCACCGCATCGATGTCGCTGACGCCGGCCGATCCCGCAGCTGCCAACCACTGTTGCGAAGCCACCTCCGAAATCCCACCGCTGACCTCCACTGTTGCGAAAGACGGCGACGCCAACACGGTCCCGAAGCCGCCACTGCTTTCAACTCCGCCTGGAAGGTCACCAGCCGTTTGGTAGCGTATGTTTCTTCAGCTCGCGGCTGCTTCTGCGCAGAGCTGATAAGACGAGCGGACGAGACGACGGTGAGTTAAACAAGGTTTATGTACAGCATATATACAGAGGTGTTACAATTTCGGCACTGGGGCCGACAGAGACTCGAAGAGCCGAGCTCTCCTCTCTAACACATAGGTCAGCTTTTCGCCTAAGACCGCCGACTCACACACATGTCGGCTCTCCGACACGGGGACTCCTCTCACATAGGACCGCCGATCGCGACGCACCGCAGGGCTTCTTTTATTTGCACCGGGTCCAACCAAAATGTCCAATCAGAAGCGCCGCTGGTCGTCAGGGGCAGATTCTTCCAATGGGGTCGCCGCTGGGCCACGTCAGACCCCCAGACACGAAGACGCCGGCTCGCTGTCACGTGCGCTGCTGACTCACTGCACGTGGGCCAGAGAGGCGCCGCGCGTGTTTACGCCGTTGAGTTGTTCGTGTCAGGCGGACTGCGGGCTGGGCTTGACCCAGATTGCCTTTTTCAGAAGCACGGACGTTTGACGAGGACTCGCTGGCATAACACCGCTCTTTATGTAAGTTTCTCTATGGAGTTCGCCACGTGGACCAACTGCGGCCGCGGCACCCCACAGAGGTGGCAAAGCAGGAGCTCTGCGCAACCCGATCTTCTGAGCAACAACCCTCAACACGTGATCCACCTTCCCAGGACCAACCTCTGGCAGGTGACATCATGTCAACCAACTTTTCGCTGGGCACATTATGGTTGCCGAGTGAACCAGGTGCAAGGGCACAGACAGCGTCTGAACTTCCAAGGCGTTCTACGCGCATGAGAAGGCAGCCTGACAGACTGGGCTTCATCTAAGAGAAAGGAAGTGGCATATCGTGGCGTCCAAAGTGCGGACTTGGTACAAACGTATGCGCATGCGTGCGCAGAGACTTACAGCATAAATACAGCAGCATTATCTAGAATAAACGATTCTTGTTTCGGCGCTCACACAGTGTGTTAATGCTACCGGCCACGATAGTGCAGTTACCCCATGCACATACAGCGAAAACGATTCGGAATTCAGCTGACACTCACAAGCTTGCAGATGGTATCAGCTTTTCCAAGTTATATTAATCATCTAAAAATATTCTCGGGCTGTTATAGCAGCTTATTTCCTTCCATTTCGACGACAACATCAGCCCTGGTGATTTGGGACGTGTGGAGAAGCACCAAGTGTTTTGAACTGTCACGGGAAGACTTAGGCTCATCAAGCAAGAGCACAAGAAGAGCGGTTGAGCACGGTAGAAAAAAAAGAGAAACCTTCGAAACCTACGAGGCTTCACCAAAAATTGCTCTCAACTACTAAAATTGTAAAAAAGACGGTGATTAGGGCCACAATTTTCCGACAAAAAGCCACGAACGACATTTCTAGAGTGACAACACAGCGTTGAAAAGTATCTACCAGTCAAGTGGATGAACTAATGACAGACCCTCTTCCAGCAGAAGAGCTGATGCTGCTGAGTGAAGCCTTATTGAACCGAAATTCACAATGTATTCTCTTAACATTTGTGTAAGGTGTGAGGATATCGGCAGAGGCAGCCAGTCGGTTTTGTAGCGCCACCCACCGGCTAACTTCCCTTTTGAAGCTTTCAGCTCAAGACAAAAAGCGAGTTTGGAAAAAAGGAACTTCTTCCTGCATAAGCTCGACAATCCATGACTAAAACTTTGTTTGGTCTTGTTGCCATCCTTGGACACAACTCTGGATCACAGGGTACACCAATAGTTTCAACATTGCTGTTCTCTAGGTTAAAGTCGGGCACATGCCCCGCCGCGGTGGTCTAGTGGCTAAGGTACTCGGCTGCTGACCCGCAGGTCGCGGGTTCAAATCCCGGCTGCGGCGGCTGCATTTCCGATGGAGGCGGAAATGTTGTAGGCCCGTGTGCTCAGATTTGGGTGCACGTTAAAGAACCCCAGGTGGTCGAAATTTCCGGAGCCCTCCACTACGACGTCTCTGATAATATTATAGTGGTTTTGGGACGTTAAACCCCACATATCAATCAATTAAAGTCGGGCACATCGCCACCACCTGCCGACACATGACCCTCGAAGCTCGTGGTTTCTCAACGTTTCGGTGGTTTCCTTTTGCGCTTTAATGCCACTGGTTTACACGTGTGCCGGAATTTTCGGGAAAGTTCCAGGAACAGCACCAAGCTTGAGTGTCCACCTACCACGTGGAATTTTGACGACGTTTCCGCCTAAGATATGCCTGCAGCAATTGAGTAGGTTCTCGGATTCGAGATGTAGATTGTGAATGTAGGTCTTGATTGTCACCTAGAAGGCTCTTCGTGGAACAGCAGCTGTCCTGGCATTGAGAATTGCAGGTTCATAGGAAGTGCCACCGATCGCAATCGTTCTCCTCGGAGGCAAAGCCACTTTGCTCGGCGCACTGAAGGTCGTCTTGTTTACTATTTAAACTGCTAATTCACTCAAGCATGCTTGATCGTCGTGTCACATGTGAAATACAATTTGCGATGACCGAAATATAACCTTCAAGCTCCCGCCACGGTGGTGGTAGGAAGCGAACAAAAGAATACTTATGTATGCCTTTTCTAGTTAAAGAAGCAGATATAGAATATACGCGTGTTGTTATAGTGCCTCAGATATGTACAATAATTGGTTTTTATTTGAAGATAGCGCAAGTATGAACGCTGAATCTTGAGCAACTTTGGTTGGCGCTGCTGATGTAATTGGTCGTTGGGGTATCGGCTGGTGACGTTTACAGTACCCGGTATCGTTAAAAGTGGACAAACAGACAAAAAGACACACCAAAATTTTTGCGTTGAAGGTTCCCAAGAAAGGACTATCATCTTAAAAAAATGAATGCTGCCGTGGGAAGCGGCGGGTAGCCGGCGGCGGCGCCAGCTCAATCTCAACGCTACACCTTAGCCACCCTCGGAGCGGATACGAGTTGGAGCCGCCTCCGGAGCGGGCTTTTTCTACTGAGAGTATCTAATAACTATGGTGGTAGGCCAACAAACGCGTTCTTCCAAGGCCGAAGGTTGCGTCGGCTGCATTTTTGATGGAGGCTATAATGCTGCAGGACCAAGTGCTCAGATTCAGGTGCACGATTAGGAACCCCAGGTGGTCTAAATTTCTTGAGTCCTCCACTACGGTGTCTTTCATAATCATATGGTGGCTTTGACGTTAAACCCCTCATGTCATTCAATCAATCCTATATTTAGCATCATTTCATAAACTGTCGCTCAAAAGAAAAATTATAACTCGGTCACCTTTCTTCCGCATGCAAATCACAACTTCAGTGATTATAGATACGTGGCGTTTAACTTCTGAAAACCACCATATTATCATGCGAGGCGCCGTAGTGAAGAGCTCAGGAAATTTCGACCACCTGAATTCTTTATCGTGCACTTCGCATAACTTCAATTCCCGAGAAACATTAGTTCTGCCAAATTTTTAAACGTGGTGTAGTGCTTCACACTCTCCACAATGGCAGCAGGCGGCGCTGACTGACGCTTCCTTGTCACTGACGCTTTCGCGCGCCACCCTGGCTGAGTGATAGACTATATCCGACGCGTTCTTTGAAGGTCACAGTTTCGGATCCTGCCGCTTGCAAGGTATCTTTTCGTGCACTTTTATTTCTTTTTATTCACATTACCATTGCTTACAATAACATTCCCTATACTTATCTTGTAATCATTGTCACTTAGTTCTCATTAGCCTTGTGTCTAACACAGAAAAAAAGGCCTTGTGATTTACACTCCTTTCCTTCTCTTTATGTGTCATTTGTCTTCTCCTACTCGCAAGATGCACTATACGTTCGCATAATGCGAGTGAAACTTCTGGGTATTCCCAAATAATAAAACACCTTATAGTTCGTTAATGGAAGGTGTGCTAGCTTTACTCACGAATGAAGCGAACGGACGCCGAACTTGCAAGCCAGCACATCTACGGTGTACTTGCACGAAAATTAGGGGTTCCGCCACCATCATGCTCGCTGCAACGCATGTTTTTCTGAAATTGTACAGCGGCCTTTGATTAACCTTCGTTAGGCCAATAACAATAGCTGTCGATCTACCCTTGGTGCATGTAAATGCACTGCAGCCGAAAGCAGGATCCCCAGGTTTTTATTCGGATGCAACTAGAGTGTGCACATTCTCCAGAAGCGTGCTTTTTGATGAAAACGCTTTTTTTTCGAGAACACAGCGTGAGTGGATTACCTGTGTGTCTTTGCTCAAGGCGATTCTGGCTCCCCTCCTCCCGCAACGTCAATTGCGTAAATATTAATCACTGCGACACTCATGGCTTGCACGAGCGGAGGACCCTCAGGCCGTTGCCGCCTCATTTGCCTACACTTTGATCTATCTTGCATCGTGCCCACCGGCTGCTTGAAACACAGTGATATTGCATACATACGTAATGGCAGAAAAAAAAGGAGGTATCACCATAGGTTTTTTCTATGACTTTGATTCCACAAAACTCGGCTAGGTTCTTCTAGGTACCATTTTTATCGACCACAAAAAGCATTTTTGTTCGGCGATTTCGGCGTCCCCATAAAGCCCACATAAAACAGACTGTCTACGTGGTTGGATAAAGTGTCGTTTTTCGTAAGGTGTCTTTGTGCCCGTTTTGTTCTTTGCGTGCCATTAGGTGTCAACTTTTGAGCAGTATCTCTCTTGTCTTGCGTTCGAGGAGATACGTCAGGAAACTTGCTGAGAATGGTCATTTCTTATTAGAATCGTTGCAGTGAACAGACAACGTATACATGGATCGGAAAAAGCAAAGAAGTGCATCTTACGTAAACCGGCTCTTGGAGGTGTAAATATAACTACATGCATCGAGAAGCCTTCGACACAGTGACCTGCAGTCGCCCAGACAGGCGTGGAAAATAAGGTTTTATAATGTAATGGTGGGCGTCAGTTGCACGATCATACGTGTTGGTTCCAGGTCATTACGATATATTTTAGTACTATTCTTAACCAAAGCGAATGAGAATCAATGGTATAAACTTGTACATCAATATTCGTCAAAAAATTGAACAATAACTATTACGTGTAGCTTGATTATCTTGCCTCTAACGATGTACCGGTCCTTCTCCAGCCTAGATCTCGTCAAAGGCTGCGTGCTACGTGAGGCCGGGCGGGAAATAAACTGTTACACAATTGCTTTTATGGCAACCAACTGTCTCGTCAAGCGGCACTCCCTTGGTTTCGCTCATCTTGGGGTGGGCGCAATAGGAAAGGACGAACGGCAAAAAGAAGACGCACGCTGGTGCTGCTGTAAACAAAAACCTTTATTATAGTCACAATGCAAGCTTGCTTGCATACCTATATTCACGTGACCACTTGTAAAAACATAAAAAAACTAAAAACACCATCATAAAAAAACTCAAAACACCTTCGACAATATGGAAGGTCTGCAAACTTCCTACGAAGACATTGAAGGCCCATGAATAGTGGGCAACGCGGCAAGTCTTAGCGCATGCGCAGGTAGTCGTAGTCCTGTTTACTCCTAGACAGTGACATTTTTATAACACAATGAGATTTCATTACTAATCTAGTTATTTCAGGCTTACTCATGCGCACTATAACCGCATGATACAAACTGCATTGGTAATTGCGTTTTTGGCAGTTTAGCGCTGAAAACTCGTCAAAGAGCGATTATCTAACTTTTTTCATAACATTTGAGCCTATCAATGAGGCAGCGGCTGGTCTAACCCCTCTAAAAGCAGACGCAAGACAAAGGCCTTCGGTATACGATGCATGATTTACAAAAAATAAATGACCTATTGTGGTTCTTCACGCATACAACACTGCCTTAGTTATAGCGATTACTTTTTCAGACAAGTTACCCAGTATATATATAAGGTGGTAAACAGAAGATGGGTGCTAGATTTCCTTGAAATTTTTTTGCGGTTATGCGATACACGGTGAATGTAAGGAACTCCTGCAACCATATCTTTCCCAGAGAAGCACTCACACGAATTTGAACATAGACTGGTGTGAAGACATACACGACTTCCACGAGATGACAAGGGTAAATGTAGGCTATAACTTATTTGAAATCACTTTCAAAGTGCACGCCAAACGACTGAGCGGGATCGGGAGCCCGTCGTGACGTCTACGTCAACGTGGAGACAAGATAAAGGAACCTACGTGTCTAGATTGTGTTGGCTTCTTGCTGGCGTACCTTTCGCGTTCGTGCTACGGGCGATTTCCTTTTCCCTGCCAGCGGCTTCGCGAGTACTAGTTGGGCTGGCTGTCAGTGCTCTCGCGCGCGGCGCCACGTCACAGTGTTGCTTGGTCACTTGGCCAGCTCTGTTTACTTTTCCCTCAGAACTGCTTTTTCCTAGCTCAATTCCCTTTAAAACCGAAACCGAGACTGGGCGCTCAAATAGCGTTTCTAAATAACCATCGCGCAAACAAGCTTTCCGGCCATGATAGGTGGGTCGAGCTACCTATTATCATGCGTTCATTGAGCCTAGCGGAGTACGTCTACCGCTACAGAAACGACCAGATGATTGGAGTAGCCGACAGAGTGTAGTCGTTACTCTTCCTTTCGTTCTTGTTTTTTCAAGCCATCATCCAAGAAGCATCACATAACAACAAGCCCGCATCGCTACCCTTGTCATGGTTTTACATTAAAAAAAAAACATCGTTCAGTGAGGTTCAACAATACGTTAAGTTTAATTGCTCATTTGTTGTATCTGTTGGTGATTGTACCAATGCAAATATATATATATATAAATATATATATATATATATATATATATATATATATATATATACGATAGAAAAAGAGAAAACACTAGTTTTACTGCAGAAACGTTAGTAAACTAGTGCTTTTTGCACGTTTGTCGACCTCTTTTCTACCGCATTTTCCACCGGATCCATTGAATTTCACCCCATCATATATATATATATATATATATATATATATATATATATATATATATATATATATATATTGGGAGGCAAACTGGGAGTTACACCTGCTACGCTGTTCGCTAAATATATTTCTTATTTTAATGCAAACACCACCACAGAAGGACGCAGAACAGAGAAATATTCAAAAGTATGTACATGCAAGTTTATCTCATAAAAATCACGTGTCCTCGGCTGGTGCTGTTCGGCTAGGCGCATTTCGATACCGGCGGTTTTCTGCTATGCTATGAGTTCATTTGCTTTGTCTAGTTTTTTAAAATGCAATTAAAATTTTATGATGGAGAGATCCTGATGGTTCGGGTGATTTTGACGACACGATGAAAGATAGGGCGGGCCGGGCCACGAAATTTTTGGCAAGTTTATTTATACAAACCAATACCTGTTAACAAACGAACGCCGGGGCGCCAACTAAATCGATATCGCGATAACAACTAGGCTTGTTTCATACCAGACATTTTCTTCCAAGCCCATTACACACTGCATATCTTAACACTTCCTTCTCGATGTATTTTCTCCTCCCTGAATCAGGGTTAGCCCCAAGCCCGACCTATGTCCACTTTTCGCGATATACTCCTCGAGCATAAAACTCCCCTTTTCTCTTACTCTCTGCTTTGAATACCTCCTGTCTCGTCTGAGGTCACCATGGGGGACCAATAGTTTTTTGATGCTCCACCATTAAAGCAAAAGAAAAAATCTTTATCTCTCTCAGAGACGTGTCTCCACTTTTACGTCCTTACACTTTGCTACCCCAATCCTGCAGTATATTCACAACAGAAGCAAGAAGTCGTTAAGTCAAGATAACGCTGAGATATACCACCGGAAAACCAGTATGCCTTTTCTACGCAGCCGGCCACCTGTCTTGAGTTTGTATGAAGAAAGATGTCAACACTTGTTCAAAATTACTGTCAAGCACGTCTCTACTTCTTGTCGAGAGAAGCGTCCTGACTGGGACAACTTGATTCTCAGTCGGGCTCTTCGTGAAAATGCTTCCACCGCACAGACGCTTTAACAGCGTAAAGAGTGGTGAACAAAATCTTACAGGGTTCGGAGAAAAAGGCGAGTGCAGGGGGTAATCGCTTGATGGTCCGTCTCAGTAAACGCATTTCATAGTGCATCGTTTCTGTCAGGCACCGTATATCGACCAGTCATTGTTAGCTGGCCTTGAACATAATTAATGCCGAAGTCATGCACTTGAAAAATGTGAGCGCAAAGAGGGACCACACACGCCTGCTGCTGCGGTTTCTTTCACCACTGCTCCACTGACGTTCTTCTGTCACTGACATTACTGTGCAAAATATATATTGATAGATTCCGAAGAAAGAAACCAGAAGACAACCATCTGCAACGCGGACCCTAACCAGCAACCTTTAGAGTCCCAGTGCGCGGTGCTAACCACTACGCCACAGAGCGTACTTAGTCTCGGGCGCTAACGCCAAGCCTTCTATATACACCATACACCGTTTGGCAGTCCTCAGAGCTTCCTAATTTTAGCGTGTTTTCGTTATCAGTGGAGAGATGGCGCGACAGGCTCGAGTTTGGCATGCTCGCAAGGTCGTCGCTTTCACGAAGCGCTACCTCCACGGTGCGGGATATCTCTTGCGCACACGCTTATCAGACTCAAACTTCGAGAGGGCGAAGGTCACTTAACACGCTGTGACGGCTGCCTTTAGGAAAGCGTTGCGCTGCTCACGCACGACGCAGGAACAATTGTGACAATTGTTCGTGCTTGTCCTGTGTGTACTTCAGCGCCCGTTTCGTGCGGTTTGCTATTTCAACAGCATGCTTTAAGATACCAGCTGCGACAGTTGTTAGTCTGGGCTCGTCATTTGTATGCTAATTTCGTGCGTGCTTTCTGCTTGATGTGTGCGCTGCAAGTTTCAATCTGCTTGCCGCTTCTAACTTCACTCTGTAACTTGTTGCTGAAACAAAGCGCAATAAACGCTCGACTACCTCTGTAAAGACGCGTTTCACAGGGTGTGTTCTAATACTCACCGTAGACGACTAAATAGACAGCTAAATGGACGGCGGCCATATTAAGTCCCATTACAATTCTCACGTAGCCGGCAAAGTAGACAGTTCCGAGAAGACCGCATCGTAGACAAATACGATGCAGGCTACTTTGCTGTCTAAACAAGATGGCGGCTCAGCGAATCGCTCAGATAGATCAAATCTCACAAGAATGGCCGTCTGCTCAAACGCAGATGCTTTCCCAGACGCTCAATGTGAGCAACGTTTATTTGTTTTTCATTTCAACACGAAATAAGCCAGAAATTACAACTGTTACGTTTGTTTCTTTTAGCTTTTTCTTCTCGACGCAAGGTGGCGCATCGTCGCGTAAAAGCTGTCTAAACGTGTTCCGATTCTCGGACAGCATGGGCTCGGTGCGGTCTTCTAAGCAGTCTGCGTAGACTGTCTACGTGCTGTGTAAGAATTGGAACACAGCCACTTGCGTGCTATACTGATTTGTTTATACACAGAGATCTCTCACGTTTTTTTGTTTTTTTTTCACTTATACAGATGGCTCTTGCAGTCTAACGTGTGTAGGGCACTTGCACATTGTCGGCAGATTTCATTCATTTTCGATAGTAATTTTGACACGCTCGAGACGGGTGTGGAGGAGATAACGCCGTTTTATTCCGCAAAGCTACAGAATATATAGCCCCAAGCAAGGGGGCGTATCTTCTTGTGCTTAAGCACGTGTGCATGGCTTTGCACGTTGCTATCGCTACGTCACATCTGGCTTTTTTGCTTATTAAGCCAGTGCCCGAGGTTTAATGCTGTTCTGGCTTTCGGTATCGAGTCGGTTAATGACACTTTTGTTGGCTTCTCCGCAATGGTTGTTGCGTAGCAGACCGAGAAGTCTTGGTAGCTGCAGGGACAGGTGGCACTGCATCTTGCCCAGTGGTTGTGCGAGATGGTCTGAGGTGTTCTGTTGTCCTCTGAAACTGTCGTCAATCTTCCCCTTCCAGTATGTAGGAGCGCGGGCTGTCACGTTTCAAAATAAGTGTGGCGGGCGACCATATTCCTGAAGGAACACTATATGCAGTGACCTGGGCTCCCAGTGGCAGCTCGGGTGGAGGCCTGGAACCTCTGTTGTAGTATGTGCGTTGCTTGCGAAGGATGTCATGCAGTCTCTGCTGGACGTCCTTTGGTTGCACCGTCCGAGGCTACAAATGGGTAGCTGGAACCAGTATGAGTGTCCTGTTCAGTCGATCCATGAGTCGTTGCGAAGGAGACTTCAAAACGTCATCGTGCAGTGTGTTCTGCCACTCTAGCGAGGCAGCACACAAGTCATAAGGAGCCAAAGTGATACTTCTCTTGTATTTTTTTTGTCCTCCTGCACTGCTCGCTCAGCCATGCCGTTAGAGCGAGGGTGGTATGGACTCGACCGAACGCTGTTTTTTTCCTATCTAGCTGATGAAGTCTTGAAACTTGCTACTACTGAATAGTGGTCCACTGTTTGTGGTGAGTCTGTTTGGGAAGCCATGCATAGCAAAGATATCTTCCAAGGCAGAGATCACCTTGCTCTCGGATGAAGACTGCACGACCCTGATTTCAAAGAACAACGAGTAAAGGCAACAACGACCAAATAATAGGCTCCTTGATGGTAGCAAAGGTGTGCTCGAACGACTTCCCACGGTTAACTTGGCGATTCATGGCTGCGCAATGACATTCTGGCATTTCTGGGTCTATGACGCACGCACAATTCACAGCGTCGCGCTATTTTTTTTCTATGTCACTATTCATGCCACGCCAAGACAGACAAGTACGAGCACGTGCTTTCATTTTTTGTCCTCCCACGTGTGTGGCATGCAGAAAAGATACAAAGTCACAACGCATTTTTGGAGTGATAAAGAACTTGGTGCTGCGAAGCACGATGCCACTTTCCGTGGGTAGCTCGTCACGAATGTTCCAGTAGCTGCGCAACTCCGGAATGATGTCATGCTTTCTGTCGGGCCAGCTTGTGCTTGTGCAGTCACGAAGCTGATGCATGGTCGGGTCCTTTTCCGTTTCTTGCAGAACCTGGGTCAAGCGTTTGTCTGAAATTGAAAGATAGGCCAATGAAATGACATGGAAGGGCTCATCGTATTTATTCAAAATTTGAATTGGGAAAACGGGATAATGCGTCGGCTATAGAGAGCTATTTTCCCGGCGCATATTGACTCACACGCAATATTTCTGCAGGTTGAGGCGCATGCGCTGAAGTCGAAGTGGGCATTGGAACAACGGATTCTGAAATATCTCAAGTGGTTTGTGATCCGATATCACTGTAGCCTCAGCATGCCCAAGCAAGTAGTCCTGAAACCATGCACGGTGGCTAGCATTTCTTTTTCTATCTGCGCGTATGTCTGTTGAGTTTTCGATGAAGAGCGCGATGAGTATGCCAGTGGATGTTCATTTTGCATAATCACTGCATTGATCCCATTCTGGCTGACATCTACCGAAAGCGTGACGGGCTTGTTCTTCTGGTAATATGCGAGAACGGGTGCCTTTGTTAAACCTTCATGAAAAACTTCGACAGTAGGCTGGTGTCTGTTTTTCCAGTCCCGTGTGGCGTCAATTTTCAGAAGTTCACGGAGAAGAGCTGTGGGTTCAGACATATGTGGAATTCTATCTTGCTTCGTGGGGGTGGAACTTGAAGTATGTCCTCCAGCTGCTCCATATCAAGGCTGAGTCCTTCCTGTATTAGAACATGACCGAGGTGCTCAACAGATTTCTAAAACAAAAAATTACATTTTGCGTGGTTTAATTTCAAGTTGTGCTCCCAGCACTGGTTTAGCACATTGACAAGGCTGTCGTCCAGCTCTTCCATTGACTTGCCTTAAAGAAAAATGTCGTACATTACAACTGCAGTTCCCTCGAGGCCTGCCAATATTCTGTTCATTGCTTGCTTGAAAATTTCTGGCGCTGATGCTCGAACACATATGAAGCATGATTGAACCTATCAGAAATCAATTCCAACTACGCTATTTAGGAAGACCCCACAAACGCATGGCTATACACACACGCACACAAAAACGGTCCTCTGAGATTTTATGCCACTTCTTTTAATAAAAAATTTCCAATTTTTTGAAGTTTCTTTGCAACACAAAATTGGCAGTTTTTGTCGGGAGGTTGTTGCCAGCTAAAAAAAAAAGGCTAAATTCTGCTCTCAAACGCTCGGAGCCGAGCGAAAACGTTATCCGGCAGTAGGGCGGAAACACTATATCTTTAGTAGTGCTCCATATCTCTATCTAGATCATACCATAATTTGGTTGTGAAAGTGTTACGAGTTGAGAGAAAAACTATTTTTTGTGGCGCATCTCGAAAAAGCGAGATGCCACATAAAGGCAGTGAAAAAGACATTTTTCTGCAAACGATTGATATAGCTATTCTCATTATACAGAGGATATATTTTATTCAAAAAATACGTGCGTTGAAACTGAAATAGCCTAGCGATTGTTGCTTCAAAGAGACCTAGAAAATGCGCCATGACAAATTCAGAAAACAAACATGAAAACTGATATTTACTCACAAGAGTTTATTCTAGTTGTCTTTGTCACTCCAAATCAGAATTCATATATTTAATGTATTGTACATCCGCCCGTTTCTTGGCGAAACGCCCTGAGTAGATATGTGCATATAATATTTCGGTAATCAACATTATCAACCGTTGTTGCTGTGGTGAGGTTGCGCGGTGCCCCAAAAGCGTTCTCCAGAGGGTCGTTAAGCAAAATAAATAACGTTGCAACAAAGTGCTTTACAACAAGAAAAGCAGCTCATGGAGCTCAAAGAAAGTCTCGCAAAGCTTGACCTATGGAAGTTGTGGAGAACCACAGCTCCAGACTTTCTTGAGATATATTGGACACCGTGAAGTACATGACGCGTGCTCAAGACTGTGACAGGGGTAACAAAGCAAGTTTTAAGGCTTTTTTTGCAAAAGCAACTATTCGCAATGTTTCACGTTTTTCTGCGTCTTGCGTCGAAAAAGGCTTCATTTTGCTACTATCTGCAGACTAGGCAAATTTTTGCCATTATTGATTTAAATTCGCACACACTAAAGCAGCTGCAAAATAGCTATTTCTTGTACCACATGCCTTGTATCCACAGTTTATAGCACCCGGTTAAATGACGAAGTATTCACTGCTTGCGAATAAAAATTTCGTTGGAGTTAGTCCGTCTTCGTCAAGAGTATTATTTGAAAGTACATGAACAGCAATTCTTTGCGTACGCTGGAAGAACCTGCAGTATGCAAAGAAATGCATCGAACTTAAAAGCTTATTTAAGAAAAGAAATAGAGTTGACGGGTAGAAGTTAAAATATCATGGAACCACATACTTATTAAAATTTATCATAGAAAAGGGTGTCAGTGGTCGAAGCTTGCACATTCCATGCGACAGCGTTCAATGTGGTGACGAGACCAAAGCTGAGAGACGCCATGCAGAGGTTGTCAGAATATATTTTCAATTTAGATTGGCTTTTTTAAATCGTAGCCTGACTTCCTCTGATTTATGTACCTCTCTTGAAGTATCACTCATAGAGATATAAAAAAAAACATGGAGGCGAAACTAACAGGAACAAGAAAAGACTGCTCAGTACCAAGCGCGGAAACGGTAGCAGGAATCACACGCGAGATATGTGGGGTCTCTTGAGGGACCTGCCACAAATCTCAGTCGCTTCGCGCTCCTACCATTTATATCGGAGATTGAATTCAGCAGGCAGACAGCAACAACGCTAGTGTTCGAAAGGAGACCGGGCTCCTGACAACCCAAGCTAAATTATGTCATCCATATTATGGCTGATGTGAGTGAGTTAGGATTTTGAACGAAATGAGGTACAGTGTATGGTCGAACGTCAAGAACAAATGAGCCACATTTAGTCATTTTGGTACTTCTATGAATGTTTGTAGCCCCGTTCACTTCGCTTCGGATTGTGTAGTTTTCAACAAGCATTTTTTGTTCTAGGCAGGGAATTGGTTGTTTTGTTTTCAAGGTGGCGCTGAGATAAATTAGTGAATGCATAAATCAAATTTATGGGTATGCGGGGGAAATAGGAGATGTAGAGACGCCTACACCCAACTCAGCTTATCTTGTCATTCATTTTTCAACTGTGCGAACAAACAATTCGGCAAATACTGCTTATTTTGAGGGTCTACTTCTAAAGAAAAACTGAAGCCTTACGAACAGCTTAAAAACATCAATCATGTTTTTGCTCAATTGCCTAGTAGTGCGCGTATCATAGGCTTGCCAGTCATTTGGAGTGCAGTGGCGTGAAAGGGCACCTCACAATGCGACGTAACACTGACACACACTTTAAAATAGGTTAGGCTTAATAAAACAACATGCACCCTACTGCACAATTATGTGCATGTCATAACTATTAGTTGTCGGCATTTTCGAGCAACGATTGTTGTAGCCTCAGTAGGTCTTGGTTATTTGGTGTAAAATCAGAACGCGAGCATGGTGAAAATAGAGTAGGCGCTTACCCGTGGAGTGTTTTGGCTCATTTACAAACTCTGACCAATGGTACTTGGGTCACACTGTGTACCAAGCTATGGAGACGAGTATGACAGTGCCTGAAGTTAGACTTAGAATGTAGATAGATAGATAGATAGATAGATATAGATAGATAGATAGATAGATAGATAAATAGATAGATAGATAGATAGACCTACAGATGATTTAGAAAAATATCTAAATATAAGCTTTAGTGAAAGATTTCTTTGATCTGATTTCTCGTTCCCCGCAATATACAATCCTTTAAGAAGACTACTTGAACTGCGTGAATTTCTTACGGATTTATTTCAAGGCGATAGCATTGAAGAGCTAATTTCAGGAAAATTTTGATGTTGGCGTCATTAACTTGAGTAAAAAATTCTCACTGTGCATGAATAGAAAATTTAAATATGAAAAAATATTAACAAATGTGTTTTGTCCGAGCCATAAATTGAACTCAAGCCCTATGCGTGGCAAGCTAATGTGCTACCAACGAGCTACGCGATTGCTTGTGGCTGCATCCGAAACACAAAATGTTCGAATGTCACATAGAGAAAGGATTCGCCTTCACGCATGTGATATTGAGTCGCAGAAATGTAAAATCGCTCCAGGCGCTAAAACATCTTCATTTTGGAGTGAGAGTGTGTCTCATGGCCAACCAATTGGAAAGTGTGCAGACCTATTCATTGATTATCAGTGCCAAAAGTATCAACAAAAGAAGCAGCTGCGTAACTTCGCTTGTTTCCTCTCGGGCGTCTACTAAGTCTTAAGATGACTCGCAAAAAAAATAACAAGCAGTTGTTCTGTGTATGAATGCAACCGATGAGTGAAGTTTTTTAAATAGGGTGCAAATGACTAGCACCCGATATCGCTGCTGGCATTCACGAAGGGGGTAGGTTGTGGAGAAGAGGGGAAGGGGGGCCGCAGTGCGTCAGCAGAGGCAATAAATAGACCACTGGATGGAGGACAGGACGAAACATGGAGGATGGAAAGCTGAGGAGAGGCCCTCGCAATGCAAGCTGCATAGAGAAAAGTGTTGGGGAAGTCAAGTGCTTTTGCAGCTAGTTGTGGGACTAGGAGGGCACGCCGGCGTCTCATATCGTCTGCATCACCACTCGTATGACTGCGTTGTTGATAGCCGGCTGTAATTCGCAATGCTTTCATTTTTATACTGTTGTAGCACTTGTTCTAGCATTGCGAAGTCAACCCATTGAAGTACGCTGCAAACACGTATATTGCTGCGTAGTTCATGTTCTGTGCCAATCAGCGCCCCTCTATGAGACTTTATAGCCGCTTTAGAGTACAATCTAGCCACGCCAAAACGCCGTAAGGTAAAGTTTGATGATTATTTCTCGAAAGGCGACGCTGCTCCCAATGCACACACAACTGGCGTAAAAACTACAGCAGCCGAGAATAAGGTTCCCAACTGTAGTTCTGCACTGCCTGAATACGACTCGTGTGCAAAGAAAACTCCTGAAAACCGATCGGAGCATGATGCAGCCACCAACACCACGATTTCTGTCAACATTGATCCTTACATGTTCAAAGGGCCGAGACACCAGAAGTTGCAGCACGACGAGTCTAGAAAACGTTTGCTAATGACGGCATGTATGTAAACAAGGCACTCACTACGTACAGCATTGCCTCAGTTAGTAAGGATGAACTGAAGTTCCCAGCTCACTGGTAAGAAATCTTTACTTGGCTGCTGGTGTATTCTAAGTATGATGAGGGAGCAAGACATGTGTGTTTTTTGGAAAAGAAAGTTGAAGCAAGGGAACTCACCAAGTGTTTGGTGCCAGCATGATCCCCTCTCTGTTAACACGTCGAAAGAAGGCGCTCGACCATTTCAGAAGCCAAAACAAGCGTGACTACCACAAGACCGCTGTTCTCTGCGCGACGAATTTTCTAGTAGCACTAAAAGTAAATTGCTGAAAAGATGGATCATCACCGCAAGCAAAAAAATGAATTAAACAAAAAACAATACTTATCTTCATCATAGACACTTTGATCTTCTGTGGGCGACAAGAGGATCATGAGAGACGAATATGAGAACTACAATATGATTATGAGAGACGCCGTAGTGGGGCGTTCCGGAAGTTTTACCGCTTTGGATCTCTAACGTGCACCTATATCAATGTGCATGGGCCTCGCACATTTTCGTCTACATTTAAAATACGACAGGGATTTCATTCCGCGACCTGCGGGTCAGCAATGGAGCACCATAACCACTCGACCAGCATTGTGGGTAGTAAAATGAGTAAAATAATTATGGGCTACTTTTGACCGAGCTGTGAGAGCACAAGTTCAACTTATTCAGATATAATGCTGAAAATCACTTATACACCGTGTCAGAGTGATTTCGTTGTCTCTCATTGCCTACTTCTTGTTTTTCTGTGGCACCTTTCACTTGCAGACGTTGTTCGTGGATACAAAAGGACCTAACGACAACTCAACAAGCCAAGTTTTCATGTAACGATTCTCGTAAATTTTAGGTAACATATGTGGCATATAACATGAAATGTACCGCGCAGGATAATCTTCGTCTCAATTGAAGAAGATAACAAACAGTATTCTGCTGTGTCATGTGTCTGTTCTTTGCGTGAAATATCGCTTCCACACTGTTTATTTCATTTCATCTGAAAACATTATGGTCAGTATGTATATTGTTCTTATTATTGCATAATAGTATATATACGTCCACCCATATTTCTTCATTCTGTGCGTTTCTTGTTGTATGTTATGTAGCTAGTTGCAGAAATCGCTCGGTGTGGCCTGGCTTACAGTCATGCCAATGGAAAGGGAAGAACCGATGAAGCAATATTTGTAATTAGTTGCATAATTTTTCAGGTTTATGTGCTTTAATCTTGTTCTGTTTGCCATTCTGCTGAACAATAAAACTCGCCATCACTAGAACTTCCCAGCCTACATTTCTCGTTATGATGCTTTAGGTTTGTGACCATCATCTTTTTTTTTACATCATGGGTATTTATCAGGCCTTTCTAAGGTTGTGATTGGCCTGCACGTTTACCTGTGTTCTAACTTCTTATTAGACAACACTTCAGAGGATCTTTTGCAGTCACGGCATAAGAAAATGGGTATTAATATATTGTACACTTGCATACAAGTATATTTCGCTAGATAAACTGAATATTCTGTCACGAGCGCGCGCTTGTGTGTGCCTTTGTGCGTGCGTTGGTACGCATGGGGGTGGATGTTCACTTGTGTGTGTGTGTTTAGATGTTACCAGAACGTGCGAAGGTTCAATCGAAATGTAAGTCTCTGATTTAGGTGTATATTGGCAAACGTTCGAAGAGTCACAATGTAAAATATGCTTGAACGTGGCCAATCAGACCTTAAAACTGTGTATGGTTTTTACAATTAAAACAAACCTTTGCCTAGAGAAAATTTTTTGTAGCGATCGACTTCGGCGAGGTCTCTTTCGGTGGGTACAGGTATGACCACTGGTGCAGCATTAGTCTCGTACATAAAATGCTCGCGGCCCAGATTCCTGCCTACTATTTTCGCAGAGTGTACTGATATCTTACAGACGTACAGATGTATGACGGACGTATTGAGATTGCTTTTTCTGTGGTGAAATGCGAATCATTCCGGCTCGATTTTGACCGTGGCATCTTCTATCTAACGAAATAGCTATCATTGGATCTATTTATCGGTCCCCATCATCATCTTACGGTAACTTCTGTGTTGAAGAGCATGACAATCTAAGTTCCTTTGCACCTTCAAATTACACTGTGATCATTTTAGGATTTAAACATTGACATTACAAATGCTAACGATACCTCTTGCATTCTTTACTCATACTGTAACATGTGGCGTGGTTTAGAATGTCTCCTGGATTCGCCAACACTATTTCTCCCAGCTGCAACACGCTAATTGATCATATACGCAGTAACGTAATATCTGTGTAGAATGTTGATGTGGTCAATTTCAATCTGCCAGACCATTGAACAACATTTCTACAATTAATTACACAGGCTAAAAGCCAAACTAAAACGGCCCATAAGTGTGCTTTAGATTCAGCAAAGTTTGTTGATATGGTAACGTGCTCCAGCGAGGAGGATTTAACACAATATCCTTGCGTCAACAAAGCGTTCAATGCCTTGACCGAGAAACTTACAGGTTTCTTAAATTCGTAGACGTCTGAATTCATCATATAACATTGGTACTAAGCCCCTAGAAACCCGTGAATTGCGAGAGAACTGCTGTGTAGCATAAAAAAAGACAATTTTTACCAAAACGTCGGCTCAGGCCATTGAACCTTCTCTTCGGGCCCGGTTTCAAGTGTATTCACAAACCCTCTGTGTCCTACCTAAAAAAGCTAAACGAACCTATTATGAAACTAAAGTGCTTGAGAAGGGGGATGACTGCTGAAGAAACGGGAACGTTAATTCTTCGTTTATTTTCAATTTAAAAAAAAGTTTTTACATCTTGAGCAGCCAGACACACTCCAAACAGTATTTTAGAAAGGCAGCAGCACTATAACTAACGCCATTGTCATCGCCAATTCACTTAACGAATCATTTTGCAACAACTTTGTATCGACTTTCACTACCTTGCCTTCATTGCCTCGCTTGTCTAACTTATATTGAACCCCACAGCACCTGGAAGTTCTACGCACTAAAAAAAGTTAGAAGACAACAGCATGTGGCCTACATTCAATTCATTCTTCCAATATCAAACTTGTTGCCCCTGATTTATCATCTGTGCTTTCAGATCTTATCAACAATGTATTTCGTTCTGGCATTTTCCCTACTATTCGCAAACAAGGAAAATGTAACACCTATAATTAAATAGGGAGACCAAAAAGTTTTGACTAATTATCGTCCAATAACAATCCTCCCACTCTTTAGTAAGGTTATTGAGAAGCTCATTGTTAATCGCCTTACAAACTAACTCATAAAATTCAAATTTTTGTCACCTAAGTAGTTTGGTTTTCTTGCTAAGCTGTCAAACTAATTACACTAATAAAAATAACTGATAGCTTAAAAGAGTTTATCGATAAAGGTGTACGGGCTGGGGTGGTATTTATTGATTTAACTAAAGCGTTTGACAACATTACCTAGTCTACCTAATTGCTAAACTTGAATTCCTGGGAATTAGTGAGCCTACTCTAGCAATTCTACGAAGTTTGCTTGATAACAGAACCCAAGTTGTGAACTGCTGTGGTGTGTTCTCTTCTCCAGTGACAAAACTAGGGAGTTGCACAAGGCTCAATTTCAGGACATGTGTTATTTCTCATCTACAATAATGGCTTAACACCATCGCTTACTTTTTCTGACTGCATCATTTGCGCTCATGGTACAACAATATTTTCCAGTGACAAAGATCTCACCAATATGCTACAAAAGTGAACACAGATGTCGGGAATCTTGCTTCACGGTGCAATAATAATTTATTCGAAATCAACCTTATTAAAAACTTTCATAATAATTCACTCACATCGAAACAACGTGACGATATATCCAGAAATACACATAGATAACTGCGCCGTTATACCATCAGAGTTGTTACTTTTCTAGGCGTAACAATAGATCCTCACCTCAAGTTTAACTTTAATAAAAACTATGTCATCAAGAAGACTGCTTATGGCATCCGCATACTCATTTGCCGAAAACATCGTTTTCAGCAATGCATTCTCAAATCACTTTACTACGCATTTATTCACAGTCGCCTTAATTACTGTATTTTATCCGGAGCCAACACGTACACCACTCATCTGGCATCCACAATTCACCTTCAGAAAAGAGCGACCCTTATCATCACTCATAACTCACACACTGCATCAACAGCACCTCTGTTTAGCACTATCCAAATTCTATCCATCAACTCCACTTTTAAAGTCAAACGTGGTGTTTTATAACTCAGACGCAGAACAGGTGACATTCACACTAGCACACTTCTCCTGACACATGTACACAATAATAATAACACACGATTTCCTGAAGGTAGCAATATTCTGCTTCAAACATAAACAATAACTATGGTAAATGAAAGCATTGTTCACTGGAATTTCATTCTGGAATTCACTTCCATCAACAATTAAATCAAACCCTTTATTTCTCTCTTTCCGGCTTAAATTCAAATAATTTTTACTAACCACACGCATCACCTGATCGTATGTGTGCATTTGTATATGTATTGATAATAATATATTTAGATTATTGTGTGTATCTTCGCTATGTATATATATCCCTTGATAAATATTTAAATAAGTGCTTGTTTGTTATATTGAAATAGTTTCTTACGGTTTCTTAGTTGTCAATCTTTGTTTACGTTATTTTTACTTGTTCTAACAGGATGTCCCCCTGACAGTTTTCCCTTATGGACCGGCCTCTGTATTATACGCATTTTTTCATTGAAAAAGTGTCGAAGTCTTAGAAAATACTGCGACACGTTTTTTGTTTTCGCATGCAGACAGTATTCACTGGAAAAGCACCCAGGAAATACTTGTGATAGTTGCACTGCTTAGTTTTTAAGTCATATTAGTGTGAAGCGACAAAAAAAAGGTTGGTAAGTGGCATGGGGGGGGCGGGGTTGTGCGAAAAACTTCGAAAGGGGGGGTTTGAACTCGCTCAACACCCCCACCCCTTCGCCACGCCACTGGTCACAACTGTCAGAAAACAGCAAGTGGCCCACTGTTCTCACTGGAGCTTGCCAACTCAAGAATTAGGCTTGCCTGACACAGAAGGTGATTTATTGTTTGAATTGTCGCTTCCTGTTAACGCTTTGCACTCGGTACCTCATCTTTTTTCAAGTTATTTTTTTATAAGTTCACAGTCAACCGAGCCGCACGCTACTGCGGACGATACTCGTGCACGTGTATTGTCACACACATTGCAAAGAACGATTTTGGGGTTCATCATCTGGTTAAAGGACAAGACAAAGTAAATAACATTTCGCTGTTAAATAATGTTTTATACCCTAAACTTGCCATATTTGCAGGAGAAAACAACCTGCCATGGTGATTATCCGGCCGATTCGCACCGTTGTTCTTTTGTATTTAGTGGATTAAACAGGTGCAAAGCAGCAAGTTCGTTGCAGATTCACAACATGAGCCGTAATGGGGCTGCAAATAGTACTGAGGCACTCCTCAAGCGAGTATCGCAGCACGTTTGCTCATAATCAGCACAAAAGTCCGCTTTTCCGGCTCGTCTATCAGATGGCAGCAGTGGTGCAGCCCGACGCGTCCAAGATCGGCTCGCGCAAATCGCCTTCCTCTCGCTGGCGGCACCCGTTGAGCATGCGCGAGCCGCCACAGCACGCCCAACGTTGCGAGGAGAAATCCTCTACTCTCCTCTACTTCCGGCGTCACAAATTATGACGTAATAACCTCTCTTCAGTTTCTTCCCTCCTCCAAAGAGTTGATATACACACTTTATTGGAGAAGCACCCAATACGGCCCATGCATTAAGACCTATAACCACTCGTTTGGCGCCGTGATGGAACGACGCACAGCTTCCTGGTGATGTAAGCGCTCACCACTGCATATTCCCTGGAATTTTTTCTGTTTTGTGGACCACGGTTGCATCACAGTGCTGAAATAAAGAGTCTCTTCACTCTACTCACGACTCTTCTTTCTCGCTGCCACCGAGCACTCAGGTAATCGAGGGGCACTCATTCCGAACCTGAACCATCATCCCTCTTTGGCTAGTGTAGAACACAGCATTGGGGGTAGAAAAATAACTGGCTTGCACCGAGAACCTAAGCGGGATAGCAATGCAAAGTAGTAGCGCACAATGCCCTATTATGCTATCACGATCTACTCTTGAAGGTGACGCTCCAACGTCTTCCGGGCTCGATATTTCGTTTTCGCTATAGTTTCAAGCACTGACATAGTTTAATGGTGGAAGTCCTGCTCGCGAGGCTGACCAAATGAGGTCTGTTCTCCCGAAACTAAAGCAGTTATTTTAGTGAGATCTTTCTTACTTTTCAACTCAGAGACAGTGATATTTTTTGCTCACAACAGCACCAATGCCAAAGCTTGTGAAACAAGGTATTTAACAATCTCGCCTTGAAGTGAATGCAATACCTAAACAAGAATATAGTTGCCACTACGTCACAGAGTACGCGATTACTGTTTCATGAACATAACTGTTTGTAAGTATCAAGCCTAAATTTTCTTCCTACCTTGTAAGCGCAA
This sequence comes from Rhipicephalus annulatus, assembly GCA_013436015.1. Lineage (NCBI taxonomy): Eukaryota > Metazoa > Arthropoda > Arachnida > Ixodida > Ixodidae > Rhipicephalus > Rhipicephalus annulatus. The sequence continues at coordinate 70,063 of WOVY01005808.1, read as the reverse complement.
TGATCTGCTTCAGGAATCTTCCAAGGGAAGCTTCTAGTTAATATCGCCGTTTCTTATGTCATAGTAAAAATTAAAACACACACAGCAAGAGAGCAGCAAACAATTCAACCTCTACAGCGGATAGTTGTGGAAGCTCAAATTCAGTTTTTGTTATGTAGTTTAGAAAATTATTTGCGCATGCGTTAATGTCTTAACACATCTTGCTAGCGCTAAAGTTAGGATGACACCATGAAAAAAAAAACACAAACCACGATATAGGGTAGGCTCATACCGAGAACACCAAAAAAAGCAAAAAGAAATAACAAAGTGCTGCATCTATTTTTTTAGCACAGTGTGAGATATAAGGAACATTGCCAAAACAGTCCCGTTACGACGCCCCTCCTTGTTTGCTAAGTATACTCTAGGTTACGTAATATAGGTAACTGCTCGTAATGCGGCGCGGGATTCGCATTGGACATTTGCGTTCTAGTCTGCTCTCCAAATAAAGGTGCGTAAGCTAGAAGCGCGCTTGTTGTTGCGTCATAGTCACTATACGTCACGCACATCGACCGAGGATGTACGTATTAAGGGCTACTGCATCTCTGCACGTACTCGTACGTGGGCTGTTCTCGTGCGTCACTATAGTGCCGAGAGGTTGACACGAATATATCTGGCTGTACAGTTATGGCGGTTATTTTATCCCACTCTCGATAGAGGCATTACATATTGCAACAGCACTCGTGCCACTTACCTGCTTTATAAAACTCCAACACAAATACTTGTTCGCGACGTGACTATATCACTAGGACAGAGGCAAATAAGGCAAAGGATAGGCACTCACATCAGCGCCCCTTTCTTTGTCCTTTGTCTCTGTCTTTTTTGCATTTCTGCTCATCTGTTTCGCACATATCCTTCAACATGTTCGAAACCAGCCTTCATGACGTCAGATCCGTCGAAGCTGAGTATCCTTTTATAAAGCAATGGTAGCGCTCACCAAACTCTGGACGAAGTTATAAGGTGCAAAGCAGGAACGGCCCATATAGAACTATTGATCATTTGCTGTTGCTTAACGGGAATTGATATCGAACTGTACATATGGCACTAGCCTTGTGCTTACATCAATATTCACCACAGTCGGGATCAAACCTGCGGCTTTCCGATCACGGTAATTACTCTACCATCGAAGTGATCGGAAGTGTCATTTCACAGCACATGCTGTACCTTGAAGTGCATTCAGAAAAGCTTGTGTAGGGGCTATTTGGAACACATCGCAGGGAAAGGCTGCTCTTCAAAGTTGAGGACGAAAAACTTGACTGACACAAGGAAAGCGCATCTAACAACTGAAGTTTATTGAAACGAATAGCAAAAAAGGGGAGTGGAGTAGCATACAAAAAAGGGGCTATTTGTTTCAATAAACTTCAGTTGTTAGATGCGCTTTTCTTGTGTTAGTCCAGTTTTTCATCCTCTACTTTGATGCGCAGCCTTTTACTGCTTGAAAGAGTCACGAACTTCGAAAGGCATATTTACTGGTAGTAAGCTTTGACCAACGTACAAGTTCTAAACGTTTTGGTCAGTGTTTTCGAGGAAACAAGTAGGTGGTCCAGAACCGCTGAGGCTTCAATGGTCTAAAGCCCGTTCTGTTGAAATATAGAAAACAAACAGTGCATTCATCGCCCACGTTTGACTTCGATGCTCTAACTAGTGATGCATAGTTGAAAAAAAGCTTCAACGCATGTGGCTACCGAAAATTTATACGCCCCAATCGATCTATTTCATTACGTGTTTTAAGGTGGTAGTAAAACAAAATTGATCTCTCAAATTTTAAATCAAGCGCTGTGTTATTCTTGTGTGTCCGTACACGGGGCTCACTTATTTATATTGCGATGTTGCTGAAGTTTGTTTACCGCTGTAGACAAAGACACTTTCTAAAAGCATTTCTTACTGTTAAGCCCAATTTCGTTTCGGTGGCTCTCACAATTACCGCAAATCGGTAAAACATAACTCTCTTACTGACCAGCTGCATTCATATGCAAACGCAGTTTTGGGAGATAATTTTAACTCCAACTAAAAGTTTTTGAAGAAACCCGACGTTTCGGAACTGATGTGGTTCATTCCTCAGGCGAGACCGCTGGACTATATAGCAGCGGCGTCTTCAAAGCACTCGCGGGGTGGTAATGACCCCCTTTCTCTCTCTCGCTCGTTTTCCCGTGGAGCACAGTCAATGTGAATACACTTGGGGAAGGGCTCCGAGAGAACGGTTGATGTTTTGGGCTGTTTGCTGTATATGCCATGCTGTATATGCCACGAGCATTCATATACCCAACCAGATAGGGTCTTGTCGAGTGTTTACACTCAAACGCAGTTTTGCACGACAACACACACTTCGTTTCACAGTCGTATTTTGCCAACATCATAGAGTTTCGCTATCCATCGCTGACTCTAATGTGCTTAAATATTTGAAACAAAAAGCTTCACGTTTACGACGACGTGTTGACTAGGCAGGCGGGAAACAGCCCTTCACCTAACTCTCTGCCATAAGAATGAAAAAAAGTGAATGGTGATGAAGCAAAGCTACGTTGCCGATTCCATAATGACGACGCTGAAGTTCCCGACTAGCAAAAACAACAGACAGAAGGCCAACACTAGCATAAGTGGTTGGACGGTACTTGTAACCGTACATGGAGCGCTCATATCCGAAATATGTAACGCCTCTGTTTCCGCCTGACGGGAAGCTACATGGACGCAGCTTCCCGTTTCAGGAGCTTTGTTCCTGAAAACGTTCATTCCTCCGTCATAGAAATCTGTAAAACATAAAGTAAAACATGCCCTAATAAAAGTGGTTTTAATGTTTACTGCACGCTGATATAAAAGAGCTTCCGCAATGGTGTATTGGTGTTTGAAGGCTATAACACCGGTTAACGTAGATCCATCTCCGTTGACGCTAAGTCATCCATCTCGATCACTCACGTTCATCGTTATAGGTCAAACATACCCTCGTGGAAACAGTGATTGGCTGCTAGGGGTAATGGAGATCGACAGCACTTCACTCTGTCTCTATACAACATCAGTGAAAATTGCCAATGACTGATATCTCGAGCGCCTTCAACATCGGAAAACGCCTTCGTCAAAGAGAGCACCCTCTGCTGACCCCCGCTTGAGATTTCGGAGGCCAAACTTTTGTTTTCACTTGCTTTTATTTTTATGCATAAATATGATGTGCATGGCCTGATAATAGGCACAGTAGCTCGGCTCAACGCAATTATCGCTTAAGCTGATGTACCTTCAAGTGCATGGGCGATAATTCTTTATCTTCTCAGCGGGGTAACCAGCATCATTAGTTTACTTTGTGCTCCACACTGATCTTGTATCATACGGACATTCAATAAATGAACACTTCAGAACAATGACGTGGCGAGATGCCTGTCAGGGTGTTACAACTTCTGCAAGAACGTTGGGTGCATAGTGATTGATATGCGATACTATTTTAGAATATGAAAAAATACGAATTCTGTCACCCTACATGTATACACTTTTTCACAGGAGGGAAAAAACACCGCCACGGTGGGCTGCGTGCGGGTGTACACTGGCTAAGGGCGCATTATTGTGATTGTATTTTTGAGGGGTCACGCCTATTCGCGCAGACCAAAGAGGACTATGGCGGCGCCCAGGAAGACGTTTTCGAAAACGTCTCTAACAACTGTTGCTCACTGCTTCAGGAAGATAATATATTAGGTGGTCAGGAACCGTCTTCTACGACTCCTACACTAGTGTGCAACATAGTTATTTAGTTATTCTCTTCCAAGCGAGGAAACCAAAACCACGCTGTTACTGTTGTAATGCAGCTTAGCTTTGTGAACGACAGTAACAATTTCAGAACATCCTATCTGGTCAACGAAATTGTGAAAAAAATATTAATGAACGTGAAGGAACCCCGATGTTCACCCTAGACTCTATAGCACGAGCCTAGCCAGTAGGGGAAACTGCATAGGCGTCTTCACAATAAGCACGCCTAAAAGCAATCAAGTTTTGTAACTTTTTGAAAGCCATAAAAAATAAGAAAGATCGAGAAATAAAAAAAAAAGCAGGCAGGCATATCTGAACGTTGAAAATATTTCTACATACCACTAACTTCCTGTACTCAGCTGTAATTTTTTCGACGGCTGAGCGTAATAAACGAGCTGCAAGTAAGGAACAGCGGCTTCAAAGTCGAGAAACAAGTACTATAGACAACAGTTTGTGAGCAATGAAAAGATTCTGTGCTCACCACAAAATTTCGTCTTCGCGCTTTAGCCGACCGCATGTTCGAGTAGTGCTTGGTGCGACAGCCTAAAGAAGCCGTGAATGAAACAAAAAAACTAAAATATTAGAAAAAAGTTTTTAATGTGTTCCCAAAAGCTGTCAGCCCTTGATTATCATGCTAGAGAGCGAGTCATAATATTTGCGTGCTTTTCCAACTGAAATACTCTGCCAATTATATGTGATGTCGGCCACTTGCGACCCGTTTCCTCCACTCAATCAAAGCATTATTGAACTTCAACAGAACGAACATGCTCAGTACCTCTGACAGACTCCTATTTTTTAGCTAGACTGCATCACTTGTTGCGAAGTGCCATGCGTTGGAACGAAAAAATGTGACTGCAACTGTTGCCACAGATATGCCTGCCGTACATACGTGTAGATTCGCACAAACTAGTGGGTTGCGAGACTTGAGACGGCGTCACCCATTATAAGTAATGTGGCGACTCCCATGAAAACGAAAGGTGTATTTTTCCAGTTAGTAGGTATGCTAAACTTTCACTAAAGCAGCAATAGCAATCAGTAGTCAATTCTCACAGTTTATATCATGGTGTGTAAGCATGACCAGGGGAAAGGTTTAGCTAAGTTACTTTTGGTTGTTAATATGTGAAAGAACAATAAAAAAAGTTACAAAGGAGTTGCGCCAAAGGAGCTCCTACACAATTTGATTAACTTCTAATTTATTATGTCACTTGATCCAGCATGCAACATTTAATGATAAATAATAGCATGTTTCAATGATAACTGCACCATAGGAGCTCTTCTGTGTTGAAATTTGGGAAAGGAAGATAGGTTGAACAGCTACTCCGGGTGATAACGAAACTCAAATTTAATCTGCGTGCCTGAAAAAGTTTGACTGACATCTCAAGAAATGATCTGCCCGATGCATTCGCCAGGGTTTTGTCATTTGATGCAATATTTTTTTCGAAATGATATGTGTATAATAAAGAACATTTTCAATAAAGGGCTAACTAATTCAAAGTGCTTGAAAAGAGAAAATTGTATTCGTTTTTCGCTTTTGGTTTTGCTATTGGACAATATATTATCGTGCTCAAGTGGTATAAAACAGCACATGTATTGTTACGTGGTCAAAATGAGAAAGGCGCAATTTTCACAAAGACAAACACATCACATTTAGCATAAGCCACAATACAAAAAAGTGAAAATGACGTCTGGGATAATGACCGTAAACAAAGAAGATAAGGCATATTTTTTTCATTTTTCCAGTATATATATATATATATATATATATATTATTGCTCCGGACTAGACATTGTCACGCGAACAACACACGCTCGCTTTTGTTTTCACAGTGAATTGTGTACACGAGCCTTATGAGTGTCCTCTTCCAAGCTAGGGGCATCTAATGGACCAAAAACGTAAGAGTCGAATGTGTATGGTCATTTGCAACATAACAGTTTCTGCCATTGCCGGAAGCTGCAAAACATCACACCGTATTAAAGGTTGTTTCATAGAAGCCGCGGCGTCATTTACTGCCCAGATTATCATGCTTTATCTTGGGGTCCCATAGGTTCTGTGTCCGTAGACTCACGTCAAGACTTACTGGAGCAACGCGCATTCACACTACACGTGATATACACCAGACGTAGCCCACACTGCAGTAATGCAGGAATACGGTCCGCCAGAATTTACGCCTTACGAGAACTGTAATAGAATTATTCCGTTTGAGAGAGCCTGCGGCGATGCGCTTTTTTGAGCAGTGGTGTTGTTATGCGGAAAAATAACTTAAATGTTTCGAAAAAACATGTCACATGAGTATGCAAAAAAAGCAGTCTCGCGATCCGAAGAAACTAGCTCGGGTACCGGTGGCTGCACTTTTCGTCGCGTCGTGTGTGGTCGTAGTGAGTGGCAGCGCAATTAGCGCAGTGACCGTGGTTTCCTATCCTGGTTGTTCCATTGACCATTGTGCTTCTTCTATAATGACGTTTGTGTTCTGAATGAGCGCATATAAAATGAGGTGGTTCAGCCGGTGCTTCATTTCATTGTCCCGAATGACAGGCCTCGAGGCTCTTGACACCTTCTCTTAATTCGCAGACAGTATTTTCTTCGGGACAAGTAAAGTCGTCTTCGTTGAAGACACACACTGACTATTGCTGTTCATTTGCCGTGCACTTCCGCGCACTTCTTCTACAAACTTCTTTATAGCGCTTTTACAATGATGACATAATGACAATGCTTGCGCAGTTATAAGAACGTTTTTGTCTAAAGGACCACTCGGAAAACACTAAAGGACGTCGAGTCTGGTGGGTGCACTTCACACGAGCATAAGCGAGTTAACTAATCAAAAAATCGTATTTTGTCACCTCCCTTTACGAGCTAACACGCGAGTGCACTTTGAATGGAGAAATATTCCCAATGGTTGTGGCACAACCTATCAGCCTTCTGTTCGCTTCGCTGACATAGCGGCCGCAAAGCCCCTCTTCGTGCCTGATAAAAAAAAACATCTGCTTAACACCAATTTTGTCCACGCATTAGATGAACGCTTTTTCGCTTTATGGGAAGCCCTGCGGGTAGAGTTTCCTAAAACAGTTTTCTTTCTCCTTTTTCTCACGCACATACGTCTTTAGAAAGTGCAGTGGTTTGGTATTGCAGATTTTACTAAAGCAGTTACTTTTTGTTGTTGCTCTGCATAGCTGCTGCGTGGTTGACATACGCTGTTGAGCCATAGCCCCCCACCACCTCGCCCCGCGGCAGATGGAAGAGCAAACATGCACGTCCTCATTCGGCTCGCTGGGTATATCACAAGAGTAGAGAGAAAGTGTGTGACAATTTATTAAACGGCAGACAGGTTGGCGCGAGCTTGGGCACTCTACCCTGCCACTTCGCATAAGGGATAAGAACAGAGAAAAAAAAGGAATGAATGGTGATGAGGGGGACAGGAAGAGGTGGTGCATATGTACAGCAGCCACTTGGCGCAGTACCCTAAGCAGAACAGTAGGTCATGAAATAAGCAACAAACTGCTTACCAAAAGTGGCAGTCATATATTTGGCTGGGTTTGCATCAATGCGATGTCACTCTGGCCGTGCTGCACGGTCAAATTCACAGCTTTTAATGGACGCGTTCTCCATTGACCCGATTAAGAAAAATATTCACGACAAGATGAAAGTTATCTGAGGGTGCACCAACAGTGCCTTCGCTAATAATTTCGCACGAGGCAGATACTACATCTAGGGCCATGAAAAAAGCACATTTCTAGACTATTACCACGGCCGTGATGTTTCCAGTGTTATGTTGCAGGTTATCGCTATAGCAGCAGAGAATACAACCCCCTGCTACCCACATCTTTGGGCAAAGCTTCTTAGGGCATAGGCTAGCCTCTCTTCGTGTCATAGTCACACGCTAGTACTCGGAGTGGTCACTAGATGGTGCTACAGCGTTCGCTTCGGGCTCAGTTTGGGCTGTTACCGTGGATGGACGTGTTTTTTGAGAGCGCTCCGAATCGACTGCGCAGATAAGTGCTTTTGTATGTTTTGAGCTTGTGTTTTTATTTATAAGGCAGCGGTTGAAATCCTTGTAGCACTTATTTATGGTACAGCTTTTTTGGGGGCCAGTCACCAGGTATTTATTAGTTAGTGCGGGTGTGTGTGTTTGAATTTTTGTTGTTTTTCTTCTTTTGCCACCCCGTGGGGAAGTTGTGCGTGCATTGAACACGCAGATTTTCGTACTAGAGCTTAGACTTTCTTTTTTTCGTAGTGCAGGGCTCGAGCTTAGTAATTATCGAGTATAGGGACAATTGGTTTCAGAAAGACATGGTTAAAAGACTGTAAATTGTTCAGGATGTGGAGTGGGTTTGAAAGTGGACCCAAGCGTAGAAGCGGATGGAGAAGAGGCTGACGCGAAGTGTAGGCGATGTGTGGTCGAAGAAAAAATGAAGAAAATGATAGTTGCCCAGAGTACACTGCTGATGAGAATCGCCGAGCTCGAGACTGCGTTGGCGACAGAGCAAGAGAAAACGAGGGCAATGGGAGAAAGAATGAAGTCCGCCGAGAAAGCACTAGCGAAGCTGAACAAAAAAGCGGCCTACGGAGAGAACAGTAGGAAACCGGCAAACGAGACGGTGGAGAAAGAAGAGCAAGCGAGCTTTTAAAAAAACAGGTTCAGCCGGTTCAATTGTCGCAAGGCCCAGCTTCAGCGAGGTAGTGGTGGGGCTGGGAGGAGACAAAGCAGCCGGCGTCACAGGTGCAAGTAGCCCCCAGGTGCAGGACGCTCCAGCTGAGAAGTCACAGCATGTGATAATCGCCGGGGACTCGAATTTAAATCGATGCACAGAAGCCATCAAAGAGAGGGAAAGAGGTGACAAGGGCGTTTCCAGGACGCAAGCTTGAAGCAGTCATAAGGCAAGCGAGCGCAAAACTCAAAACAACAGCTGATAGACGAAACCTCGTGATAATATCAGGCGGTTTACACGATGTCTTAAATGAAGATACAGCAGGACTAGCAATCACACGAAAGGCGTCGATGACATGCGCGCCACTTCTGCTAAGGTACAGGTAGTGATATGCACGATACCGGAGGTACCGGTGCGTGATAGCAACCTGGAAAGAGCGGTTGTCAACGCAAACCAAAAAATGGGGCGGATGAGTCAATAGAAAGGCTTTGAGGTGGTGGAAATAAACAGAAAGGTGCATATGTGGGGTGGTTTTCAACGAGACAGATTTCACTTCGATGGGCGGCTAGGTCATGAGGTGGGTTTGCGACTTGCAGGACGCGCAGTGGCTTTTTTGGGGGGCACGCGAGCCCTTCGGGCTGCAGGATAGCTAGTAACGAGGAAGACAGCCAGGGAGACTCTTCGACAGGTGGTATGGACAGATACGATTCCAAAGTGGCACCAATATCTAAGATAGGTAGAGTCCCGGGCATAAATAGACGTAGCCACGAGCGCCGAGCCAATTCAGACCTAGGGTACATTAACATGCAGGGTGGTAAGAACAGGCTGAAGTGGGAAGAGATAGAAGAACAGCTAAGGGAAGAGAGGCCAATGGTACACGGTTTTGTAGAAACACATATCAGGGACATGGAACAACCTTCGAACAATCCGGACTACGCGTGGGAATACTGTAATAGAACAGAAGGCAGCAAAAAGGGGGGTGGTGTTGCGGCGTTCATTCATAAAAGTACAGACTGGCAAATGGTCAAGCAGGAGTGCAAGGAACATTTATGGCTAAAAGGGAAAGTGGCAGGTCAAATGACACTCCTTGGTTTCGTGTACTTGTGGACGGGAACAAAGGCCAGAAATGAAAACCAGGAAATGGTAGAGTGTATATCAAAGGACATTCAGGAGTTAGGAAGAGAGTGCGAGATAATTATACTAGGAGACATGAATGCGCACATAGGAGATATATATGGGGTATACCGACTCTAAAAGCAAAATGATCATGGATATGTGTGAAAAGGCTTGATTTGATCATTTGCAACAGTACAGAGAAGTGTGAAGGGCAAATAACATGGGAGGTAGGAAGACTGCAGGCGACGATAGATTATGCACTGGTGTCACAAAGGATGTATGATAGGCTCAGGGGAATGCACATAGATTAAGGTGGCTCCAAAAGTCTGGGTAGTGATCACAAACGTATCAGGCTGAGTTTTGGAAGAGCAGTGAAAGTGGGAAGGAGACAAGATGAGCAACTACAGGAAAATTTTTATCCAGAAAGGCAAATTAAAATAGCCACAAAACAAATTGAAAAAGTAATCACGGAGGATATTAAGACAGTGCGGACATACACGAATCTAATTAGACTCTTTGAGCTAGAGCTAGCTAAGACGCGTGACAAGTCACCCCGGAAAAAAGACACAAACCCAAAAATTGGTGGGATGAGGAAGTTAAGAGAGCCATAGCAAAACGTCAGGAAGCCTCTAGAGAACACAGACATGCTAAGCAGCGGGTTGAACAGACAGATGATGTTGAAAAAAATGGGAAACCTTTCTAAGCTGTAGAAGGGATGCATCCCTTCTGATCAATGAAAAGATTAGAACAAAGGGAGCTCAGTGGCTGGCAGAAGTACATAAAAAAGATAGAAAGGCAGCTGCAAAATTTTGGAACCTTCTAAACTCCCTAAGAAATGAGACGAGCCTAGAGCAGAGTTTTATACCTACAGCCCAAGGTGCTAAGCTAAAAAGGGACGAAGCTATTGAATATATAAGAACAAGGGTGACAGAAAAATTTCAACAAAAGAGTACTTTATGCACCACAATAAACAAGGACGAATTATGTGGTGCAATGGCTCCATTTTCAAAACGAGAGTGGGAAAGGCCTGAGAAAAGGGCTCCTAGTAGTACACCAACAGGCCCAGGTGTCATTTAAATTATGCTGATAAAGACATTAGGTCCGAAGTCTAAGCAGGCTTTGAGAAAGGGAGTGAGCAAAATAATAATCGATGGTGAAGTTTTCGATGGATGGAAACTTAGCAGGATGAGCATGATCTATAAAGGAAAGGGGGACGAAGCTGATATAAATAACTACCGTCCTATAACAGTGACATCAGTGGTCTACAGGCAGGCGATGCAGATTATAAAGGAAAGACTGCAGGCATGGATAGAGGATGAGGGGGTGCTCGGGGAACTGCAGAAAGGGTTTCGGAAACAGAGGAGGTTGGAAGGCAATCTGTTCTCACTGACGCAGTGCATCGAAATAGCAGAAAAGGAACACAGGCCCCTCTGGCTAGCTTCTTTGGATATCAAGGGAGCGTACGATAGCGTTGTTCAAGGGGAATTGTGGGGAATACTGGGCACACTAGGCGTGGAACATGTAGTCACTAATCTTTTAAAGGATATCTATAAAGGTAAAAAGGTAGTTATAAAGTGGAAAAAACAGGTATCCAAGCCTGAAGAGGTGAAATGGGGGCTTAGGAAGGGGTGTCCCCTGTCACCTTCATTATTCAAGATGTACCTACAAGGATTAGAGGCCAAATGAGAGGGAAGTGGATTGGGCTTCAACCTCTCTTTAGTCAAACAAGGAAAACTCATTGATCCGGCACTAGCAGCAACAATGTACGCAAATGATATTGTGCTAATGGTCAACAGCAAGGAATATTTGCAGAGATTGATGGACATTTGCGGTTCTGAGGGAGATAGGTTAGATTTTAGATTCAGTAAGGAAAATCAGCAGTCATGATTTTCATTGACCACGAAGGTAGTGAGCTTAGAATACAGCTGGTCACGCTAGAGATAACAGATAAATACAAATATCTGGGCGTATGAATAAGCAATGGGACCGAGTATCTGAGGGAACACGAAGTATACGAGACGACTAAAGTTAACGGGAATGCAGCAGTGATGAAAAATAGGGCACTGTGGATATACACTAGGTATGATGTTGTGAGAGGAATATGGAAAGGGGTTATGGTTCCTGGGCTTACATTAGGCAAAGTGGTCTTGAGCGTGAGATCAGAAGTTCAAGCAAGATTAGAATATAAGCAACGTGGAATAGGTAGGCTTGCTTTAGAAGCTCACGGGAATACACAAAATCAGGGAGTACAAGGCAATATGGGATGGACATTATTTGAGGGCAGGGAAGCTAGCAGGAAGATAAAATTTGAAAAGCGATTGAGAGAAATGGGGGAGGAGCGTTGGACTGGGAAGGTTTTCAGCTACTTGTACATGAAGAATGTCGATACAAAATAGAGGAAGCGAACCAGGAAATTGACTGGTAAATACTTAGAAAACATTAGGTGGCCAAACCGAAAAGAACTATTGGTTAAGAAGAAAGTGAAGGAAACGGAGACTGACGTGTGGAGAATGGGCATGATTAAGAAGTCCGCACTAGAGATTTATCGAACTTTCAAGCAGGAAATTGCCAAGGAAAGGATCTATGATACTACTCGGGGTAGTTCTCTACTGTTTGAGGCCAGGACGGGAGTACTGCGAACCAAGACACATCGGGCAAAATACGAAGGGGTAGACACAGTATGCAGTGCGTGTTGAGAGGAAGAAGAAACTGCCGAACACTTGATAATGTTCTGTAAAGGGCTTCACCCTATAGTTCAGGATGATGGCGCAGACTTTTTCAAAGCACTAGGGTTTAGGGACCGGGAGGGCAAAATAGACTTTAAGCGGGTAGACTTAACTAGAAGGAGGTTATCTGATTGGTGGCTAAAGTCAAGGCACGAGTGAAAGTTAAACCCTTCATTGCATAGTACGAATCCTCAAATTCACTTTTTAAAGAAAAATAAATCTAGTTTTTGGTTCATTAAGTATTATGGCTTGGTGGCACTAGCCACCGCCCGATCTAAAGAGTACAGCCATATCCATAAATTCATCCTATCAATAGCTTGTTCGCGTGTTAACATGAGAGTCGCGAGAGCTAGCAGTCAGACTGCTCACATAGATGTCGCTACAGTGCGCGCTTTCATCACATGCTCGTTCGCGCGGCAGCAACTCGAGAGTGGCGGGCACGAATTTATGGACAAAGTGCTCAACCGATACCTGGCGTTCATGCTGTTCGTGCCCAACATGGTAAAATACTGGCAAAGGCACCCTAAGGAGCGCTTTGCTATGATTCGCCAGATGGGGAAATCGAACGCGTTCCTCCTGCTATCTGTCGTGGACATACACTGGGACATGCTTTTAGAATCTGTGTGAGTAAGATTCACGGTGTACTGATGTACATCTGGTGTTTCGCTCAATCATCATCATTCACTCTGTGGATGGGCTGTGATGTTTTATTTCAGGCTTTGTTACATTATTATCGAAATAACAAGAAAATGCATTCACTTGATCATTCGTCTTGTGTTCTAAGAGCTCATCGTCATCGTTATCATCTGCATAATAATGACAGTGCCCGCTGCCTGGAAGATATTTCAAGTCAACCCGCTTTGCTGTGATTGCTGCGACCATGTCATACCCGCACACGTATTTGCATCTGCCCTCCGATCATTCAATGTTCGCCTAGCATGTTGGCCGTCAATTAGGAGCCAGGCTGTTAGGATACTCGTAATAACTAGTTTTTCGATTGCGGACTACATCTGCAAATTTTGCCCATATATATTTATGAAGCCGTTCTTGAAACCCGTTTCTTCACACACCCACTTGTTTTCTCGTTTTTTTTCTTGAGATAACAGCTATCAGTTTAATGAAGGGTTGTCAAGCTCGCATCTGCTGCTGTTGCGCAATTTCGTCTCGTAAGGGTAGGGACTGGGAAAAAAATAGAAGCAGTGTTGGGGGGGGGGGAGGTGGAACTCATGAGACGCCTCGCGAAAATGAAATTTTGAACCGCTCATGCCTATCAACCTCGCCAGTACACTTATTAAGAAAATGAAACAAAAATACTGGATAGAGAAAATCATGTGCGGGCTCTGGATTTGAGACCTATGTTTATTGCATAGACAATGAGCATACTTATTGTGGAACTTACACCTTAATTCAGCAGAACTTATATGTGCACACAATTCCGCTTGCGAGGTTGACATTAAATTTAGCAATACATGATTACTCGTTCTCTTGCCTTTCAGGGACACACAGCGCGTCAATTGGCACAACCTCCGCCTCGTCATCAGCTAGCCTGGTATGACTCGGCTGCACCCTGCACTACGTCTTGCATAACACACAACGCCACTGTAGCGTCACCCGTGGCCTGACCACCAGCCATGTCTACAATAGCAGGCTGCCACGCGTGGAAGAAGATAATTGCTCCACTACCTCCGACGATAGAATCCGTGCTCGATGCCTCTGCTAGTTGAATAAATAGTTGTTAAGTCTTTATGCTGGAATTCGTCGTTTCGTTGACTCGGCAGCCCACACGTTGAGAACCCTTATCGCCATTTACAAATTGGCCTTTTACTGCCTAGCTTTTGACCGCTTTTTTAATGTACGACAATATTACATTAGTGAACCATTCATTTCAACAAAGTGCATAAGTACTGACACTTGGCTACGACTGATCAGAAAACTAAACGTACTAGCCAAGCAAGTGAAACACGCAGTACAATACTCCAGGCAATTCACGGGCATCCGTCCTTGATAAACTGATCCTTGGTGTAACGGGTCGGCTTTATTATAATCTTTTGTGTAGTTACCGCACTTATCGCTAATGCTTGCGTGAGTTTCATATTTTATACACGGCTTGTAGTGTAGCAAAGGCAATAGACGAGAATCGTGGACCACGTTAGACAGTGTTTCAATACACTTAGACGTGACTTCCGTTCACTAGTAACACGTCATAAAGTTTTGGCAGATATATTCACCACCACGCTCACTAAGCCCACATAGCCCGGTGCAAAGCAAAGCCGTCTTCCAGGTACCGCTAATTAAGCCAGGCTCATGCTTTCTGTTGCCACGTTATACCTGCGAACTTCTCAATCACGCTTGCCCAACTTACATTGTGTCTGCCCCTAACATGTTTACTTTCTTTTTAATCCAGTCGGTTATACCTAATGGCCAGTGGTTATCCTGCTCACGCGCCACGTCCCAGCCAATGTCCACTTTTCTAATTATATTTAACTATGATAGCCTTAACTCCGCTTTGTTCTCTGACCCACTGTGGTCTCTTTTTGTCTAATAAGGTTTCACCTAATATTTTCTTTTCCATTGCTTGCTGCTTCTCCGCAATCTAACCTGAATCCTCTTTGTAAGACTTTATGTTTCTGCTACGTAGGTAAGTACTGGTAAGGTGGAGCTGTTATATAACTACCTTTTGAGGAAAAGCAGCAGACTGCCTTTCATGACTTGAGAATGCTTGCCGAATGAGATCCACCTCACCCTTATTGTTCTAGTTATTTCACTTTCATGGTTCGGTTCTATAGTTACTACCTTTCTCAAGTAGACGCATTCCTTCACACTTCCACTGTCTCACCACTTAACGCAAAGCAGGCTCTGCTGAGACTGCTGCAAGTTACAGTTTTGCGCGTATTGGAATGAGTTCAAAGAGAATAGGTTATAAATCAAGCCCGGATTTACTCTTCAGTGCAAAGTCATAGGCGAATCACGGGTTGCAAATGCAAAGCACATCATAGAGACTTCGGTGACTTCAGCTGTATCTATCTATCTATCTATCTATCTATCTATCTATCTATCTATCTATCTATCTATCTATCTATCTATCTATCTATCTATCTATCTATCTATCAAGCTAGCTAGCTACGACTTTTCGCTCTGTTGGCCATTGCGATAACGGTATCAATGCCAAACTAGGTATGGGGTAACATGACTGTATGAACATCATATTTGATTAGTCATGGCATGAAAATTATGACATGCATGCAACAAATGTAATTATTTAGATTTCATAATCCTGCAGCTTTTGCGGTTGTTTCGTTCACATGGCATGCTGCAAAACTTGTATGGTATAGCATGATTCCATGGCGAACACAAGCGACAAACCGTAACAAGAAAATCATGACATGCGTGTCATGTAACGACATCTCTACATGCCATGATTGCCATGCACCAGTCATATATTTCTTCACCCCAAACTTGGTATATGTGGAGCTAGCAAAACGGCTGCGAGTGCATCTTGAAAGGCCCAATATACTCCCATGTAGCATTGACAGGCGCGCCCGCAAAGTACAGCGGCGCTACGTTAGGAAAACGCGAGCACTCAATATTCTGAAGCCAGGCGCGACAAGCATCCGTCGGCGCGGCCCGACGGCACCCTGCGCGAAATGCAATAAGTTGTTGTTTCGCGCCGATGCGTTACCCAGACAACATTGCGTGTCCCTTTTTTCGTGACGGAGGGGCGCCGAACGCACTGAAACACCGATGCGTCCAAGCAACGGAGCACGAGACCTGGCAGGACCGGCCCCTGGCGTGGCAACGCCAGGGGCCGGTCAAAAATTGCGGCACTCTTCTGCTGCAGTTACAAGAATTTCCGCATTTTTCGTGCTACTGCAGACTTTCTGGTTTGTTGTTGAGCCAAAGAGATGTTCACAAATCGAATATACCACAACAGACGAATCCTTGAAAAGAGGTGCACAAAGGCTTTATGCACTCTTCAGAGCACAATTCCTGCCTTTCCATATAACTGTACAAAATGCCTGCCGAAACTTCATTCACATGAGGCAAGTGCGCCAAAACACCAATATATTCCGAAAGCAAGCTTCTATGGCCGTAATGTCTTGAGAGTAGGTTCGTCAGATGGCACTGCTACATTGCCAAATAAACTAAGGAGATGTTGCTTGCTTTAAACATAGCAAAATACTGGTGTGATGCAGAAAGCTGGCGGTCGGCATTTTTAAAAAGGGCGCTGCACACACAATCTGGAGGCCCGTGCGAAAACAATTGTCGCACAAGCTATCCCGCAACATAGTAGAGACCGTTATCTTCTACTATATCATGGCTACCGGCTGCTCTTCGTGAGGAAGCATATTGACTGTTCATGGTGCCTCACAAGTAGTAGGAGACGAATGAGGTGGGTGTGACATTTCTGCCAACACAGGTGCTGCGATCCTGTTCGCAGCTTCCTTCCGAAAAAAGGGGCAACCAGTTTTCCAACAGCTATGTGTTTCAGACCTGGTGTGAACTGAAGCACATTTGGGTTGTAATTGCAGCCATGCTTCACCCTAAGCAGCCCGAAAAAATTCTCTAGGGGTCCTGCTGTAGCCAGCGAGTCAAGAGAACACGGAAATCAAAATCTTGAGAGAGGCCGTCCCAGAGGAAAAGGATAGCCTTTAAGGTGACCTTCCATGCCTCAACAGTTTGTGGTTGCTGAGGCCCTTCAAATTTCCAGCTTTCGACCCATGACAGGCACTCCCGCTAAACGACTACTTGTTCGGGCCCTTCCGAAATCGCGTAACGCAACTTGTCACATGTTTTTTTTTTACAACAGAGCTATTTAAACGGTCAAATAGCTTATCCATCCTATCTAGAAAATCAGCTGCTGGATTAAAGGATGCCGGCAAAACGCCAAGCCCAATAAATACATCGATGACTACTGAGACCGATTCACTCATCACCTGGCTCACTTATTTAACTTTCAAGTTATTAAAAGGCTTCCGGTAAATGTGATTGTCTGTTAGTTTTTTCGCCAATTTGAGTTGGAGAGGATGTGAACTTTCGTAAAGTTGCGTAATGAAAGTCCATTAAACAATTTCTTGCCCGATATGGAGCTTGTGCGGAGCTCGAAGATTATTCCTAGCGCAGTTTAGTAAGTGTGGTGTGTCATACAAAAAAATAAATCTTGCGGCTTTCAAGCACAGAAAAACGGTTCTCCAGACGTCACACCTAACTTATTTGCCAAAGTGATGCTGCTCCCCCCCTGATCACAGATGAGCGCCATCACAAAAACCGGGCTTCCTGCAGCTGCTTGATTAAAGTCATGATTAGTTGATGAAGAGTAATCTGCGGGCGTTTTGGTCCTTGACACTGTGTAAGCAACGTGCTGAATCTACGTTTTTGAAATGCCTGCCACAAGTATCACAAGTACGGAATTTGCCACAGCTGCAGTTCTTTGAGCACCGTTACCTGAGAATCCTGCCAGAATGTCATGCTTTGCATCGTGCTGCAAATGTTGTTTCAGCGACATTTCGTCAAATAATAGTGTGCACGCACGATTTGTTAACTGCCAATCTCGGATAGCTTCTTTGAGGGCATCAATAACGGATGGAATAACTCCGGGAGTCATTGGAATATTTGACAACCACTGCTTTAGCGAGCTTACAGTTGGCTTGTCAAGCAGTTTCGACAAATATCTGTATTCTTTCGGACCATGAAAATACAAGTTTGAAGCAAGCTGGCGGTGCTCGGGTGACCACCTCCTTCCTTTACGTTTCACACAATTAATTTTAACTTGCGTCTCAAGCAGCCGAAAGAATGTATTGTGGACGTAGGGCCTGATAGCATTCAACAAGTCTGACTTGGAAGGCTTTTTAAACTTTCTCTTGCCAATTCTTGACAGTGTCTTCCGAAGCCTTGAATTAGTCTTCTCCAGTTTGTTGATGTTTCTGGCTGTTTGGGGCGAGCACCCAGATGTCTTGTGTTGCTTACCCAATAGAATCGAACCTGAAACATTAAGTAGGTTTAATTATACTGCCGTTTTGTGAAATCTGACCTCAATTTTTAAACCTAATAAAAGTTCTAGTAACTTTAAAATTGAAGTGATTTTTTCAATGGTAATCATTGTTCATATTTCGTTCTCAACTCTTGAAATAATAAAACTTAGGCATTGGGAACAGGCTTCTGATAAGGACATTACGGGGCTATAACGGCATATATCTACACTTGAAGCATATGTAATAGAGAAACCTTCATCGTGGAAAACATGAAGCACCAACTAATTGTTACTGAACATTAGAGTACTCTTTGCTAACCAATTATTGGTTATGTATTCAAAACGGTATGTTTAAGAAAAATAACGAACTCCTAGTCTTTTCTTTCAAAAACACTACTCCCTCTTAGGAGGCAACAAACAAGCAAGAAAGGATCTGACAGGCGCTCGTCTCGTCCAGCCTTTTTGTACACATCGCTCTGGTTCTCACCGGCTAGCAATGTACGAGCTTGCCCAGCTGACACTCTAGGGCACTTTAAGATATCGTCTTTATTTCAATCCATCAATACTTACGTCACCGTATTTTTCTTTTGTTCATTCGCACATTTCTTACTGTATTACTTCATGGGGTAACACATACACCCACTAATCTTACTTCAGTTCAGACAATTGAAAACCATTGGCAGCAGCGGCAGGGCACTGGGCAACTGACTGAGATTACCGTATAATTTACTGCAGTTACTTCGGCCGATGCCCGATCGCACAAGCTTGCTTCCCTAGGTGCTGATTCATCACCGGACGCCCTGATTGCTGCCACGGACTACCTTGCTCGTTGCCTTTGGAGACTGCGCAGCTCTACCTGCGGCTGCGTTTTCGGTGATATCACCACTGGGCGGCACTGGAATCGTCAAGCAACGCTATAAATGACCGGCACTATCGACTGGATGTCATTGGCAGCAGCGGCAGCGCACTGAGGAACTTACCGAGAATACAGTATAATTTACTGCAGGTTGGTTTTTATATGCGATTTGCGATCCTTTCGTTCTCATTTGCTGTCGCTGCTGCCGTTGTTCGCATTTTGGAGCTTGTCTGAGTGTCTTCTAACTGTGTCCAAAATGCCAACGAATGCTGAACTGGCAAAGAGATTAGATGAACTCGAGGAGAAGCTGAAAACCGAGGCTTTGGTGGAGTCGGGGTTCACAAGGATTCTTTTAATGTTGCATCATTCTGGTTTCGATGTGGTGCAAATGAAGAAAGAAGTTGATGACTTTGTTGCTAGCGCAAAATTCACGGAAAAATTGTTGAGGAATCAAGGCAAGACAACGCTGCCTTAATGGCCGAAAACAAATCATTTAAGTCTGAAAACCGCTTGATCTCTAAGAAACTCGAACAATCGAACAATACTCACGGCTTAACAACGTCGAGATCAGAGGTGTACCATGCACACAAGGGGAGGACTGTGTCGCGATCTTGCAAACGATGGGTGAAAAGATTGGATGGCCGGTGTCACCATCTGACCTTGACGTCGTTCACCGTGTTACCACAGCAAAGTAATGCAACAAAAACCTTCTTGCGCGATTTTGTTCAAGGGATAAGGAGACTGAATTCATAAGCAAGGCCAGACAAGCTAAGCTCTGCCTGAGGGACATCAACATAACACAGACACCTGACAATCCCGTGTACGTAAATGAGCATTTGACCCCTGCGAACAAGGCTCTATTTTCTAAGGCTATGGCTCTAAAGAAAGAGAAAAAATGGATGTTTTTGTAGACAACAAACTGCCACATCAAAGCTCGCAAGGACAACCGACAGTAAAAGTATACGAGATACACGATGAGGCTGATCTGGCTAAAATAAACTTATTGGCTCCCATTGTACATAATGCGCATGCGCCAGCCATGCCTTCCTCGTCGGCTCTTCTGTCACCCTTTACACTAAACTCGTTTTTAGGGAGTAACTCCCGCTCTTTTATTCATCTTAATGCAGAAGCCTACGAAAACATGTTGATGAATTTCAAAGTCTTCTTTCCACGTTTACCAACCCTTTCTCAGTAATTGCAGTTACAGAAACTTGGCCATCAGAAGACGATAGAAATCTGTTCGGTTTCCCTTCCTACACGCATATTACAGTCACAGGTTATCTAGCAATCATGGTGGCGCAGCCACATACGTATCTTCTAACGCTTCCTGTAAACGAAGGTTGGATCTCGAATTAAACACGATCTACTGTGAATCGGTCTGGCTTGAGTTTGAGCATACTTTTCTTAATATAAATAACAAAAGATTCATGTTAGGCTGTATATACCGCTCACCATCTCCTCCAGTTACTGAATTTTGCACAAACTTGCAACTCTCCCTAAATGTTATTTCTCTGAAAATAAAAATGCTATTATCATGGGTGACATCAACATTATTTACTAGACGATTTGTCACCTAACTCAATCAACTATCTAGCTGCACTAAATAGCTTCGGGTATGAATCTTTAATCAGTCTTCCAACTAGACCAAACAGCAATAGCAATGGGTCCCTCATTGATCCTGCATTTTCAAATCTACTCACGGCACCAGACGCTGGAGTGCTAGAAATTAATATTACTGACCACTATTCCATATTTCTGCGTTTTGATTCCACTGCAAACGTGATTCACCTTCCTTTATTCGTGATATATTTGACAAGCAGAAATTTATTGATACCGTTGCTAACACTAACTGGTCTGAAGTTTATCTTAAAGCTGATGCACAAGAAGCTTTCACCCTCTTTTCATTTTAGCTCCTATCACATGTTCAATCTTGTACAGATAAGCAAAAATGCAAAAAAAATAATCGCATCACAAGCAAATCTCTGGCTGACGAAGGGATTACTAACAGACATGCGCAAACGTGACAACCTCTACAAAAAAAACTAAAAGGGCAACCGTTTACCAGGAATTTGCTTGCTCGCTATAAACAATTTTGCAACTTAATAAACACCCAGCTAAAAGAAGCTATAAGAAAGTATTATGCGCAAAAGATAACTGAGGCCAGAAATAGTACGAGAAAAATGGGACATCAATAATTTCTTTTTAAATAGAAACCATTGTTCGAATAAAATAGCTACGGTTATTCATAAAGATGTCACTTATAGTTACCCAGCTGACATCGCCGATCAGTTTGCAAACTTCTTCTTTAACGTCAAGCCCACCCTACTTTTAATCAACGAAATGGCCTTAGATCACCTACTCCATTCGTTCTTTCTGTTTCCCAACCCTCCAGATGAAATACTCAGCGTAATAGGTACCCTAAAAATGACGAGTGCTGGCCTTGACGGCATTCACCCCTCCTATATAAAAATGGTAGCTCACCTTATATCAAATGTATTCTCTTCAATTGTGAATTTAATGTTTAGAATAGGTGTTTTCCCGCATGAACTGAAGCAGGGTAAAAGAATCCCCGTACATAAAAAAGGAGATGCTTCTTTATGAATAACTACCGCCCCATTTGCATCTTACCCTTCTTGAGCAAAGTAATTGAATAACTGATCTGTACATGTCTCACAAATTACCTGAACAAATTTAATATACTATCGCCTTGTCAATTTGGCTTCCGTTCCGGCTACTCCAGTGACCTTGCGCTAATCTCACTTACTGGCCAATTAAAATAGGCTGTTGACAACGGTTACTATGCGGGCAGCGTTTTCATCGACCTAACTAAAGCTTTTTATTCGATCAATCATCACATTCTTTTTAATAAACTTGAAGCATTTGGTATAACTGGCCCAACATTACTATTATTGCGAAGCTATCTCTGCAACAGGACACAGAAGGGGGTAATTTCTAATGCATATTTGTCAACCAAATTAACTTATATTGGTGTACCCCAGGGGTCCATTCGGGGGCCCCTTTTGTTTTTACCCTATATTAACGATTTGCCAAAATGCCTTTCCTCATCCATTTGTATATTATACGCCGACAACACCACAATTTTTAACTCCGATAGCAGCATTACATCCTTAACTGGAAAACTAAACTTTGATCTGGCACAACTCGTTCGGTGGTGCAGTAATATTATGTTAGAAATTAACACGTCTAAGACAAAATTTGTTGTCTTTTCTTCACCACGAAAACCCTTACCTTCTATCCCTCCTGTTATGATTGCGCGCAATGACAACCCTGTGAGCGACTGCTGTAGATTTCTAGGTGTTGAACTCGACAGTAACATCAAATACCACCGACATGTTGCATATATTAAAAACAAATGACGTATGGCGTTCGACTACTGATAAATCTCGTCTTTATTTCAATCCATCAATACTTATGTCACTGTATTTTTCTTTTGTTCATTCGCACATTTCTTACTGTATTACTTCATGGGTAACACATACACCACTAATTTTACTTCAGTTCCGACAATTCAAAAACCAAGCGATAAGAATTCTCACGTCAAGCCCATATTTCTCTAACGCTAAGCCACTACTTCACGAAAACAATATATCAACTGTATCTGAGCTAGTTAAATATAACCTTGGTATTTACATGTATAGAACTATAAATAACCAACTTCCACACTTTACTACCATTCTCTCAAATAACAATGTCACAAGATTTGCCCTTAACAATAACTTTCTACTGCCAAAGTTTCGCACCAATTATGGCAAACAAACCATTCATTTTTCGGGAATTTCTTTTTGGAATAGCTTACCTTCCGACATTGAAGTATGCCATTCCATGAAGGTAACTAAATCGAAGTTAAAAAATCATATCATGTCAACTAACTAGCCTGTTTTGCTGTTTCTTAATATATTCCTGTTCATTGTGAGTTGCATTCTATAATCACTTGTCATTGAAGTTAGCGCGTTATTCTTGCTTTTAAATTGTTTCTGTGAGATTACAAAAGTATATTACTGTATTTGTTTCAATTGCATTTTACTGTAGCTCTGTCTCCTTGCTATGTACATCACAATCATTCCCAATTCTACATTGTAAAAGAGGTCTCCCTGCAGTCTCTGACTATGGGACCTCTTTCTGTATATCATGCAGATGTATTCTTCTTCATTTAGCCTAATAAAACCTTCTGTTCTGTTCTGTTCTGTCAAATGCTACGTGTCAATTAAATACTAGCTGCAGGTCACTAATTATTGTGGAATTTTTAGAGAGCTTACAAAGTAAACTAATTTGCATACATGATGGCTCAGCATATTCAACTCCTTCATCGGCGCTGTGAGCGGACATTGTAGTGGTGTTCGCGGGCTGAGGAGAGCCTGTGAAATTAGTGTAACATAACACAGATTTTAGCGCGACATACATGAAACTAGTATTAGGCGTTACATTAAATTATTGCAATTAATATCACTCAGGGTGTTTTCCCACTATTAACTGGTCTCGTCATGTATTCTGTCTCCAAACTAGTCACAAAAAAAGGTGCAAAAACACGAAAAAAGAACGCTACGCGTCACTCATTAAAAGAAAAAATTGGTGTCCCAACTATCCCAAATGAAGATTTCAAAAATCTTAATGCGCTGTAGTTAGAAAAAATTTACATTGGGGTACCCATGATGGCCTTGCGCGTAACCGTAATCTTGTCACTTATGCTTATTTTGCCCATTGAAAATAATAGTGAAGTATTAATAGTAAAGCTATAAAATGTACTTTCGAGATTCTTAATTTTAAAAACGACATTAAACTAGGGTGTCGTAGGTGTCGCATATTTCTAGAAGCCCACTTCTGTTGCTCTCATTGTCAGAGCTATCACGCAGTTTTCACAGTGGCGCCATTTTATCCGCCATTCACTCACGAAGCGCGCAGTCGCTGATAACGCGCCACGTGAGATAGTCTCTCCAGTTTTGAGGCAATTTTCTCTTTTATGTAAAAGGTTGCGCAGCCGGTAAAATAGCAGGAACAAATGATTCCGAATCAAGAAAGTTACATGTAGAGCGTTCTAAAAAAGACGTTTGCTCTGAACTTAACCATTGTGAAGCCGGCAAAATATTTACTTAGCTGGTTAACTTTACCAGCATAATTATGCTGGGTAATTATGGCTGCTTTGTACAGGATGCGTTGGTATTGTTGGTGTGATCTGCGTGCGAATCTGAAAAGTGCTGACTGATGATAATTCGGACAGGTACACATATTGAATATTGAGACATTTCTGTAATTATATATTAGAGGTATTAAAGCTTGCGCTGTAGTTTGTTTACCGTTAGGCAGCACACAAAATAGACGAAGCCCCCAAAAAAAAGAAGCGGAAGGGACAAGTGCTGGCCTAACAGTTGTTGGAAACAGCGCTTATCCCGTCCTCTTCTTTTGTGCCTCGTCAATTTTAAGAACTGGCCAAAGATTGATATGGTCCAACTCGCCCGCATTTAAGTCATACTATAGTTGTATGTTCTCTTTACAGTACTCCTACCTGGACTTTCGACGTGTCTCTGCCCTTGGCAAAAGATGGGAAGTGTTGGCACGGCACATATTAGAAGCCTTGTCTGTCCAGGGTCCACGGAGTCTCTGCCGGAGAAATGGGCAGAGCATAGCTGGTAGCTGCTGGAAATCTGATGATGTGGTAAATGAGCCATGTGTTCCCTTCTCGCATACTGTAGCCAGGCACCTGATCTGGAACATCAACATCTGCGTTTGTAGGGTTAAACGAATATGTTTGTTTTCCGGCACATACAAGATAATTTTGAGTGAAAACTGGCATAGTCATTTGAAATAAGCGTTATTTGACAAACTTCAACGATTCTTTCCTTAATTTGATTTTTGTTACAAAGACTGCGTGTCATAACATCAAACCTTATAGCAAATTTTAAATAAAAATCTGTCTTTATTATAAAGTGACGTGGATACATGCTTCTATTTGAGTTAAGTAATGTTTGTTGGCTATGACCCCAGCTTTCCTCCTAATCCAAAATACATTTTCGCATACAGTAGCAACCATCCCACACCAGGATCTCTAAACAAATATTCGTGCATATATACCCTCGCCCACTGCGTATTGTTCGAGTGTTTCTCGCAACCTGTTGAAAATCTTTAATAAAAACCTTATTAAAACTGTTAATAAATTACTTGCACACGTTATCATACGTTGTCTAATTATTTATGGGCCCTTAGCTGAAACTGAGTTCCTGTGAATATATCGTAATTGCACTAAAAGTGGAAACTTAAGCATTAACTTGAAGTGTACATTATGAAATATAAGTAGTGTAATTGTTACATTATTAATAATATTATTATTATTACTATTATTATTATTAGCAGTAGTATTAGTAGTAGTAGTAATAGTAGTAGTATTAGAAAGACACAAAGTAACTGCTTAGTTTGTATATTTATTGCTACAAATTCCTATGCAATATGCCGTAGAATCATGTGAGGCCGAAACGGAAACACAGAATTGAAACGCAGTCATATAAATAGCACCCGCCCAAACTTGCAAGTGTATTATTTTATGTAGTCACTACCTAATTACCATAGTGCTAACAACGCATGCTATGAACGTATATGCACCCTCCCTTAGAGCTAGAACCCCTCCTTCAGCTGTGTACATGGAGTGCTAATAAAAATAATTATATCATAATAACTACAACAAAAATCAATTACGCTTCGAAAACAACATCAAAGCAGGCAATGAAAAGGTAATAAAGAGTGCGGAGAATCGAAACTGTTCTATTGTTATTCTATATCTCGCTACAAATACATTTGTTGCATGCCATGCATTCACTTGAGCCAAAATGCAACATCGAAATGCAACGCATCACGAAATGCATATAAATTAACAACGCAAGTACAAGCAATCAAGCGTAGCTCGAATTGCATGTAGTCATCGAATTAATTTCCAGATGCTCTGCGGTGCATGACTAGTATAATTCAAGCAGACTGTAGTAAATAAATCATGCACATGTATGCCCAGGTAAATTACACAGATACTACTACAATCATATCCCAATATACCGTGCAAGCTTAGAAAAACAAAATGAACAGCATGCATGTCGTACCTTTGGTCCACCGGGATCCGAGAGAATGTTATGCCGGTGTGGCTGGAAGACTTTCGGCACCACTCAGCAAAACACGATTTGTGATGATGGCGCGAATCCATTCATGCGTCTGTTTCGCTGAAGCTTACGAGGGTTTCGCTGAAACAAACTTTACGGTAGTAAATGCGGCCTTTGGTACACCGTAGTCCATAGCACACATGGACGCGCGACAAGAAACGCCACTTTTTCGCCGTTACAGGCAGGACGACTGGGCAGTTTCTGTTTCTCACTCCGGGTGGCGCTCATTTTTCGCAATCTCGAACTGCAACCTAGAGGTTCACTTGCGTATTAAAAACTCCGCAGTTAATAAGTAACCTGATAATAAATATAAAATAGAACAGCAACGTTCACTTCTACTCCTAACTAGTACAGCCCCCAAACGTTAGGATCGCTGCGGTCACGGGACAGAAAAACCACGAAGTTTAATTCCTCTGACGGTACCCCGAACGGCCGACCCCATCCGCAGCGCCCACCAATGTTGCTTAAGAATCAGCGTTCATACATGTGCGATTGTCAATTAAAAAACAATTATTGCGCATATCTGTGGCAACATAACAACACATATATATTCTGCATGTTAGTCTTTTATAGAAAAGGCAAACATAATTAATTCTAAGGACCATAGCGCTTATCACGCTGCGCTGACCATGCAACGCTTGCACGAACAAGCGAGTGTTTCCAACGCTTTGCTAAGACGACACGGTGGTGGCACCCAGCCGTCGCCATGCGTTCTACAACTAGTCAAGCCTGAGACGGGCCCGCACGCCCGTCTCAGGGCCACGTGCTTTGTGCGCTCCGCTTCGTTAGAGTGCCTCAGGTATACCACTCACCAATTTTCTTGCGCAGAACATCAAATAAATGTTTTGTTCACTCTGTCCACACGCAAGACTATCATCTTTCGACGACATTTGCAGATTACATGCAGATACGGGGCTAGATTTTTGAACAGCGCGCTTTAGGATATGAGCTGTTTCAGTTGTTGTTCCGGGCTCGTTCTTTTGATGCCAATTTCGTGCGTGCTTTTTTCTTGAGGTGTGCGCAAGTATCGAGCTGCTTGCCATTCTTAACGCGATTGTAACTTCTTGCTGTTGCTGAAACTATGCACAATAAACGCTCGACTACCTTTGTAAAGACACGTTTCACTTTCACGAAATACCGCTTTTTATATACAAAGGAATCAGCCAAGTTTTTTTTTGCACATAAAGGCGGCTGTTGCAGCCCAGCATGTGTCATGCGCTCGCGCGTTGTCGGCAGATCTCGTTCGCTTTCGATAGTAATAGATCATCCCACGAGAAGTGTCAGCCTACACTGTTGCGAAAAATAAAGATTACAAGAATGTCCACACAATAGAACATAGAGATAAACAGTAGGGACAAAGTTTCCAATACAGAAATCACGAACGCGTTCCCCAGTGTAGCCAGGAAAGAAGGAGAAACAAACTTTGGTCTGCTGTCTGTTCAATTGTACAGGTCTATGTTGCACGCACAGACGCATAAGCACGCACGAACACACATGAAGCGTGTTTCAATCACTCCGAAAAAAAATTCCACCTACGCTATTGAACAAGACTCCCAAGTTTTACACAGAAAAAAAAAGTTCCTCTGAGATCCGATGCTGGCTCTTCAATAAAAATTTTCCCGACTCTTTGAAGAGTTGTTGCAAGACAAAATCGACAATTTTAGTCGGAAGGTTGTTGCCAGCTAAAAAAGAAACTAGATTCTGCTTTCTGAAATGTTGGGAGCCGAGCGGGAATGTAGTCCGACAGTAGTCCGAAACACAATATTTATAATAGTGGTCTGGATCTCTTCGAGATCTTGCAAAGTTCAGTTGGGAAAGTTTTACGAGTTAAGGGCAAAATTATTTTAAATGGGGCGACTCAAAAGGGCGAAATGACACAAAAAAGTATTGAATGAGGGTGATTTTAAGCATAACACTAATTTTGTTACTCACATAGTATAAAGAATATGTTTTTGTTCAATTAAATACGAGCGTAAAAAGGAAAAAACCTAAATGTTGTTTGTATCATAGGGACTTAAAAAATGAGCCAGAATAAATTTAGCAAAAATGTGAAAACTGACATTTACTCAAAGAGTTCACTCTATCTGTCGCTGTCACTCCCAATCAAAATTTCATTTCTAAAACTTGCATATCCGCCCATGTCTCTGCCTAACGCTCCAGTGGATAGGTGCCTATAATAATATAGAACTCATCATCATCATACGTTGTTTATTACAAGGTTGCATGGTGTCCCGAAAATTATTATCGAGGGTGGAGGAAGCGTTAAACAAAAGAAATGAAATTGCAACAATGTACTTCACAACAAGAAAAACAGCTCATGGAGCTCAAGGAAAGTCTCGCAGTGCTTGATCTTAAGGACGTTGTAGAGAACCACAGCTCCAAGCTCTCATGAGATACTGGGCACCGTATAGTAAATGGCACGTGCTCAAGATCCCGCCAAAGGTCACAAAGTGAGTTGCAGGTCTTTTTTCTGCAAAAATTACTATTCAAACTTTTTCATGTTTTGCTCGCCTCGCTTCATTTTGCTACAATCTGCACTGCAGGGTAATATTTTCCATTATTTATTTACTTTTGCTACCGTTAAAGCAGCTGGAAAGTAGCTATTTTTGTGTATCACATGCCTTGTATGCACATTTTATGACAGCCAAATAAATTCAAAAGTATTCACTGCTTGTGAATCAAATTTCTGCCAGATTTAGTCTGTCTTCATCCAGAGTATTTTTTTAAATTACACGAACAGCCTTTCTTTGCGTACGCGAAAAAGGCTTGCAGTATTGAAGAAATGCTTCACATTTAGAGTTTTCTGCGGGACAAGACGTTGAGCTGACACGTAGAAGTGCAAATATCATGAAACCACATACTTGGTAAAATTTTCATAATAGACACTAGTTTCAGTGGACGAAGCTTGCACATTCTATGCGACAGAGTTCAAGATGGTGAGAAGACTAAAGCTGAAAGACGCCATGCTGATGCCATTAAAGTATCTTTGCAATTTGGGTCGGCTTCTTGTGCATCGTATCGTGACTTCCTTTGATTCATGTACCTGTCCTGAATTATTACTCAGAGAGACATAAAAAATATGAAGGCGAAACTGAAAGAAACCAGAAAAGGCTGCTCAGTATCAAGCGCGGAAACGGTAGCAGGAAGCATACGCGAGATATGTGGGGTCTCAGGAGGGACCTGCCACAAATTTCAGTCCGTTCGTGCTCCTAGCATTTATATCGGAGGGCGAATGCAGCAGGCAGGCAGGCAGCAACAACGCTGGTATTCGAAATGAGACCGGGTTCCTGACAACTCAAGCTAAATTATGGCATCTGTATTACGGCGGACGTGAGTGGGTTAAAGTTTTCATCGTAATTAGGTAGGGTTTATTACCACGTGTCAGGAACGAATTGTCCACGTTTTGTTTAGTCATTTGTGGCTCTTATATGCATGTTTTTAGCCCGTTCACTACGCTTCGAAATGTGCAGTTTTCAACAGGCATTTTTTTTGTTCTAGGAAGGCACTTGGTTGTTTTGTTTTCACAACAGCGCTAAGATAAATCATTGCATGCACAAATGAAATTGAAGGCCATAAGGGGGGAAAAGAGTGACATAGGAACGCCTAGACACAACAACGCAGTTCGTCACTCACTTTTGAACGGTGAGAACTGATAATCCCGACAAATTCTGCTTATTGCGAGGTTATACTTGTAGAGAAAAGGTCAAGCATTACGAGTGGGATAGATGTTTTTGCTAAAGTTCCTAGTAATGCGCGTATGCTAGACCTGTGAGCCATATGGAGTGCAGTGGCTTGTAAAGGGCTCCGTGCGACGTAAGGCTGACACACGTTTCAATGTGGTTTAGGCTTATCAAAACAAAATGCAGTCATAGTGCGCATGTCATATGTATTATTTGTCAGCATATTCGAGCAACGCTTGATTGTAGCTTGAGAAGGCCTTGTTTATTTGGTGTAAAAGCAGATCGCGAGCACAGCGACAATAGAGTAGGGACTTTTTAGAAGTGTTTTCGCTCATTTCTCAACTCTGACTCGCGGCAGTTGAGATGGATAGATAGAAAGATAGATAGATAGATAGATAGATAGATAGATAGATAGATAGATAGATAGATAGATAGATAGATAGATAGATAGATAGATTGTGCTCCTAGGAGGATTCGCGATAAATGAAAAAAATTTTTGTCCACCCTAATGCTCGGTTCCTGTGATACCGCATTTGACTGTCATGCGGCTGTTTAAACACTTACAGGTGTGTTTCCTCCTACTAGCTCCACGACTGAACTTCACTTGAAACGTTGGTTTTTCGTTTTTTTATGTGAACCATTGATAGTGAGTTTTGACGACTTTTAGCGTATCTATCTAGCTGTCTAGCCGCTTGCGTTTGGGTGCTCTCTTGGTCACCCCCTGAGCTTGGCGTGAACTAAAATTAGCCTGGGAGGGTAAGATGATGTCCTGATAATGACGTGCTGACGTGCCAACCGCGTCAGGAAACGCTGCTCAGCCTTTAAAAATGCGATGCGCAATGACTGATCACTTTAGTACGAGTGTGTCTGCATGGCTCACTCGAGTAGATTGCAAATGTCCTCCTCATAACCGGCAATTGGTACTGAACTACCTAATAGAGTGCGATGCTATGGTGAACTGAGTAAGACAGACACTGCACCGAAGCAATGCGGATGATGGAGCCACAGTATGTGTATCAAAGTTCTAGTGGTAGCGCTAACGCCACGCAGCGCACATTGGAGAAACGGAATGGCCTGGCAAAAGAGCCGCGAATGACTGACGCTGTAATGCTTGTTGACCAGGGCAGTTCCAAAGTCGCGTTCTCGCTGCAGAAGGCACTACGGTGGACAGCGAGTGGCTTGGTCGATTCGATATAAATCCTCCCGCAGGAAAACAAAAATCGCCCGCAGCTTCCCTCGGGGGAACACTGAGGAGGATGCGGAAGCATGTGATTGGTTAACGGGTGTTAAATTGCGATTTACTTGGGTCGATGGCTAAATTGGTTAACGTGGTTGTGAAATGGGGTGTTAAATGAGTGAACACGTACGGCACGTATGCGAAAGGGCGGTGTTTTATTTATTGCGACGAACTTTGAGGACGATGGCTTTGTGGTCGGTAAAGTAAAGAGTGAGTGGATCGGGTTGCATCGGTCGTAGGTCGAAATTTGCAAAGACGTGGTCGATGCAGGTTTCGCGAATGGTGGTCGGCTGGTGGTTTTTGCAGTCGTCGTGCGTTGCGCGTTTCAGCGAGTGTCGCGACGCCATGTATTCGACTATCCAATCGTCCTTGATGACGTCGACGTTGAAGTCGCCAACTAGCATGAACGGTCGATGTTGCGGTTGTTGTTTTCTGTAATCTTGCATGGCCTCGTCGACGTACTTTTCTACGGCGGCACGAGAGAGGTTTGACGCGAGGTACATCGTCATGACGTCGACGCCACAGACGGTAGCAACGCAGTGCTCGCCGTTGGCGCGTTGTTGAACGCCGGGCTGTAGTCGGAGGTCAATGAAGGAGTCGTCGTCGTTGTCGACGTCACGCTTGACGTAAATTCCCACACCGCCCGCAGGTCGTTGGAACCCGTGCGTGCGCGCGACCGAAGCGTATCCCGCAACGTCGACGTCATTGGCGTTCCACGTCTCGGTGAAGCAAAGCACGTCCACTCTGCGTAGTACGGGATCTCGCAGGACGTCAACCGCGTGAGCGCCTAGCGACCGGGTGTTGAGCAGTGCCAGGGTGAAATCGGACTCGGAGTCAACGTCTTAGAAGCGCGCGCGCGGCACAGATGGCGACGGCGCGACGGCGCATGCGCTGTCAGCTGTCGAATGTTCTCGAAGGAGAAGTGCGCGCGGCACAGATGGTGGGCGACGGCGCATGCGCGCGCGTCAGCTGTCGAATGTTCGAGAAGCGGTGCGGACGGCGCGGACGGCGCACTACAAGGCGCGAGTATAAGATGCTTCCGCATCTAAAAAGATGAGCCGCTTTCTAATGTGCCACGTCAGGTGAAAGAGGGTCGCGCGTCACAGTGGCTGTCGGGCAGTTACTCTATCATTAGACGGGGAACAGCGCTTCCAGCGAGTATTTGAAAAGTCGCGCGGAGGCGAAGTGTTTGCGCACGACAATTCTTGCGGTGGTAACTTCTCAGAAACAAAAACGGGAAAGCGTGTTAAAAAGTGGGTAGTATTGGGGTTCAGCGGTTAAGCAAGTGCTTTCTAAGTTTTGTGTATTATTCATTCAAAGGAAATGTCGTCAAAACAGGACCTTCATGTGTGCAACCCAAGTGCAAAGTGAAGCCGTAAGCTCTTTGGAGAATCTAGCTATCAGATTTTGTGAGGTTAATTTTGTTGTGAGTTGTTGATATTAAGTATTCACAGATTTTTTTACGTGAGCGCTGCAACGAGGAGTTATTCTAGTAACTAGATTTGTGAGGTTTTTTCTTATTGTATAAGAACTGCGTGTTACCGACGGGTGGTTACGTTGTGTCCTCGGTTGCCAGCACCAGGCCCCAGCGAATCGTTTTGTTTTGCTATGAACGCATAGAAAACAGCAATTGGAGTTTGCCTCTCCAAATTGATAGGTGAACATGAATGACTGGTCACATACCCCAATAGCAGGCTGAGCCAGTCGTAATGATGGGCGTTCAAAGTTGAATGAAAGCCGAATGCTACAGTAAGATTGTGCGTGTTAAATGCGCGCTGAACAAGCCTGCTGATGCTCCTTCGCGTGTCGAATGTTCATCGGGCTGTAGGGTTGTAACTGTTTAGTAGCAATAGCATGCTTTGGCTGTATTGCAGGTTTGCGTTGTTGTTGTCGTTGTTGTTGTTGTTGTTGTTGTTGCTGTTGTTGTTGTTGTTGTTGTTGTTCTTGTTGTGCAACCACTGAAGTATTTTCCGTGAAAGGAATGACCGTGCAGGAGTTTGCGTCGCACGTTCAGGTGAGTGCTGTGCGTGATGTCAAGTTATTCGAAGAGACTAATAGTTTCTGCATGCTGGTAAAAGATTCTTCTTATCGTATCGAGCATTTTTGGTTGTTGTTGATGTTCTAGTGTTTGCAATACTAACCTGTTCCAAAGTCGTAGAACTAATTTTAGGTGTATTAGTAGAGTCCGTAACACTAGTTTTGTGGATGAAATAATGAGTCGGGTTCATTATAATCATTTTCTTGGAGCTTGATGCGATCATTTTAAACAAAGATATACATAGTGCTGGGTCCATCGCTTCCTTTCCGTGTGTTATGCAGATCCTGCAGGTTGCATGTAGTGGGTTTCACGTGTTGGGACAATGACAGTGTGGTGTAGTGAGTTTAAGAGAATATGCCACTGTACTCCGCATGGTACGCGTGCCCTGTTTGAGGCTATTGTGAACTTAATAATACCGATGATTTCATACAGAGTTGTTTTTCATTGTTGTGCATTGCGAGATTGTTTTCTTTCGGGGAACCATTTTGAGTAATTGATTCATATATATATATATATATATATATATATGTGTGTGTGTGTGTGTGTTTGTGTGTGTGTGTGTGTGTGTGTGTGTGTTTCCGTATATATTTTGCAGTAGGACGCAAAAGTTTTCTCTTTGATATTGAGGTGAAAATCGGTTAACTAATGTGCACGCACCGAGATTGAGTTACTTATTTTGAGCGTTTTTTTTCTTGTACCGCGTGACTGAACCCCGAGTGTCCAGTAACACTCTTAAGGGTAAGGAGTTATTATGAGGTATGCCCGCCAGAGGCTCGGCCTTTGACTCGGGCAGATGCATGAGTGCTGCAATAAGCCGTCTCTTCATTGGACTACGGCTCTTACTTCACGCAGCCACCGAGCACTTGAATCATAGATTGGCACCCCTTCTAAACCTCAAACACCTCTCCTTTATAGCTGGTGTAAAAGCTGCCTGAGGATCGGAAAAGAAAAAAGAAACCGGCATGCACCGAGAACCGAAGCAAGATAGCATTTCAGAGGGCGAGGCGTGCAAGGCCCAGTTACGCAATCACGATACGCTCTTGAAGGCAAAGCTCAAGCGTCTTCCGCGTGCATTGTTTTTTTTTTGCTATAGTTTCAAGAACTGACATAGCTCAGTATCAAAAGCTCTGTTTGCTAGGTTGTCCAACTGAGTTTCAAACTAAAGCACTGAGTATATTTGGATCTTTGTTGGTTTTCCACTCGACACAACGTTAACTGTTCGCTTACAACGGCACTGATGCCAATGGCTGCCAAACAAGATCTTTAAGAATCTCGCCTTGAAGTGAATGCGATACCTAAACAAGGAAAAAGTTGCCCGCTATGTCATAGACTGTGCGTTCTGTGTTTCATGAGCTTAACCGTCTTGTAAGCGTCAAGCTTCCATTTTCTTCCTGGCTATAAGCGAACGGGCTGCTTGACAAAGCTTCCGAGGGAAGCTTCTAGGTGATATCACCGTCTTTCCCTTCATAAAATCAAAACACACAGCAGAAAAGCAGCTAATGATTCAACCTTTACAGCGGATAGTTATGCTAGTTGGAAACTCAGTTTTAGTTTGTGGAAACCCAGTTTGAGTTTTAGCCGTAAAATGTTTAGCGGCACATTCGTGCCGCTGAACAATTGACGGCCCCGTGAAAAAAAAAACACTCACACAATAATATAGACATATATAAGGAGCTCAAGTCTGTCCTAGGGAAGGATGTTTCGTAGAAGCAAAAAAATAACAAAGTGCTGCATCAATTTTTTTAGCACAGCGAGAGACATAAGGGAAATTACTACAACAGTCCCGTTACGACACCCCTCCTTGTTTGCTAAGTATACTCTAGGTTGTGTAACATAGGTAGCTGCTTGTATTGCGACGCGGGTTTTGCATTGGACATTTGCGTTCTAGTCTGCTTCCAAATAAAGGTGCGCAAGCTAGAAGCGCGCTTGTTGTTGCGTCATAGTCACTATACGTCACGCGCATCGACCAAGTTTGTACGTATTGAGAGCTACTGCATCTCTGCACTTACTCGTACGCGGGTTGTTCTCATGCGTCGCCAAAGTGCCGAGAGGTTGGCAAGAATATATCTGGCTGTACGTTTGTGGCGATTACCTTATCCCACTCTCGATAGAGGCATTACATATTGCAACAACATTCATGCGTATAAGTGCTTTATAAAACTCCGCAACAAATATTTGTTCGCGACGTGCCTACATCACTAGGACAGAGCCAAAAAGGCAATGTAAAGGCACACATATGAACACTCTTTACTTTATCATTTGCCTCTGTCCTTTTTGCACTTGTGCTCATTGCTTTCGCGCAAATCCTTGAAATGTCCAAGCACGCCCAATACGCCCAAACGTCAGTTTATTCTGAAACGTTTCACATTGCCCAAACTAAGTCTGAAGGAGTCAGCTGTTTAATCAGCCTTAGTGACCTTAAGTTCGTCAAAGCTGAGACTTCTTTTATAAAGCAATAATAAGCCAAGGTAGTGCTCACCGAAGCCTACATGTATTTATGAAGTGCGTAGCAGGGATGGTATATACCGCACTATCCATCACTCGCTGTTGCTTAGTGAGCAATAACCTCGACCTGTACACATTTCTCTAGCACTGTGCTTACGTCAATATCTACCACAGCTGAGATCAAACCTGCGGCCTTCCAATCTCGGTAATTATTCTATTGTGGAAGTGATCCAAACTTCCATTTTATATGCAGCTGAGAACTTCGAAAGGCATATTTACAAGGAGCAAACTTTGACAAACGTACAAGTTCTAAACGTTTGTGTCAACCTTTTCAGAGAAACCAGCAAGTGGTCCAGAACCACGGACGCTTCAATGATCCAAAGCCCTATTTCTTGAAATGTAGAAAACAGTGTACTCATACCAAAGGTTTCCCTATCGGAAAAAATTGCCCGCAGCTTCCCTCGGGGGAACACTGAGGAGGATGCGGAGCATATAATTGGTTAACGGGGTGTTAAAGTGCGACTTACTTGGGTCGATGGCTAAATTGGTTAACGTGGTTGTGAAATGGGGTGTTAAATTGCGACTTACTTAGGTCGATGGCTAAATTGGTTAACGTGGTTGTAGGAGGGGGTGTTAAATGAGTGAACACGTACACACGTATGCGACAGGGCCTTGAGTATATATGCAGCGCGACGGCGCATGCACTGTCAGCTGTTGAATGTTCTCGAAGCGCGACGGCGCATGCGCGTCCACTGGAGAATCAGGAGAATTGTAGAATGTTCTCGAAGGGGAGAAGTGCGCGCGGCACAGATGGTGGGTGACGGTGCATGCGCGCGTCAGCTGTCGAATGTTCGAGAAGGGGGAGAAGCGCAACGGCGCATGCGCGCGCGTCAGCTGCCGATGTTCTCGAAGGGCGACGGCGCATGCGCGCTACATTATACAGCTAGCGAATGTTCGTGAAGGGGAGAAGCGCACGCGGTGTGTAGAGGAGGAAGGGTGCACAGATGGTGGAGGAGTGAAGCGCGCGCGGTGTGTAGAGGAGGAAGGGATGCACAGATGGTGGAAGAAGGAGGAGGAAGCTTGCGGACGGCGCCGCACTACAAGCCTCGAGTATTAGATGCTCCGCACCTAAAACAAATGGTGGGCATGGTGGAAACCACCACTCACCATTATAGTGGATTAGTGTAGTGGGTGAATGGTGGGAAACGCCCACCATGGCGCATGGTGAGTATGGTGGGTGCTGCCGT
Source organism: Rhipicephalus annulatus (assembly GCA_013436015.1). NCBI lineage: Eukaryota > Metazoa > Arthropoda > Arachnida > Ixodida > Ixodidae > Rhipicephalus > Rhipicephalus annulatus. The sequence continues at coordinate 33,188 of WOVY01005808.1, read as the reverse complement.
GCCGGCAACACTTGAGCGTGAAATGACGTCATAATCACCGTGACGAGCTGCCACAAAAAATAAAAAAGAATTCTATAAAAACAGTATAAAAAACACCCGTCCCGTAAAAAAAGGCGCCACGGAGGATCGAAAGTGCAACCTGCGCATTCCCATTCGAAGACGCTAACCACTGCGCCACACCAACATGACGTTGTATGGGTGTTAAATACTTAGTTGGCATACAAACTTACGGTTCAACTTAAGTTATGTTTGTCCTGTACACAACATAGACAAGATCTACACCTGCTACTAAAAATTGCACATTTATTAAACACAAGCAACTGCGGCCTGTAACAATTGCCACTATGTTAACGGCACTAGTGCTTTTTTTTACAATTCACAACTTCAAGTAAAAAACCAAGTGGACTGGGGAGCAGCAACAGTTTACCGGCCGGGTCTGCCAAGTTTAATATCCGTTTCGCGCTCGTTCTAAAGGGTGACATCTGCTCACGCTTTATGACGCCTCTAGGTTCATTCCATAGATACGCCCGCCTAATTTATTTGATTGAGTATTGGGATGCTTTTCGCGCAATGTAGAGGGCGGTCGCGCCAGCGCAATGCTGTAGCTTTTCGCTAAAGCAACTTCATAACGGCTTGGCCAAAACGAATGCAGTGTGCCGGAAACATTACGCTTCATGTTGGTTCACCAAGCATACGATTTGCCACGTCTGAGTTCTCGTACAAAAGCTAGAGAAGTGCCGGCGAGTGCGACCGGCGGCTGTCGGTGAGAAGACACCTAATTACGTTCTCTGGGAGTGCTTTAATCGCGTCGCATCGATGTTTGTTGCTTCTTGAGCGGACACCATACACAATGAAAAATGCTTCATTTAGGTTAATTGATGCCATGGCTGCACTGAATTGTCATACTTAATCGTCGAAATCGTGTATTCTGAAACCCGGAAGCAAGGATAACACAATTGTACGGGCTCGGTCGGTAGGCCTAACTTTGATGGAAATCATGGTGGTAGAACATGTAGTGTACTGATCCCAGATAGGTACACTATATAAGTTGCCCGCCATTATAAGCCCACCGATCATCTGCTTACTGCTTCCCAGCATTATCGCGATGGTGGACAAAGCTTCTCAGCTTAGTACACCATGTGTCCCACCATAACAAGCAGCACCCATCACCTGCTTAGTGCTTCCCAGCATTATCGCAATGGTGGGAAGAGTTTCTCAACTTGGTACACCATGTAGCCCACCATAATAAGCACCACCCACCATATGCTTAGGGCTACCCAGCATTATCGCAATGTTGGGCAGAGTGTCCCATTATTGCCCACTATCTAGCCTCTGCTTTCCACCATCATTTCCACTTTACCCATCATCTGTACACCATACCACCCAGTATGTCCCGTCATAACCACCATATTTTCCAATAGCCATCATAATTTCCACCATACCCACTATTATTTCCACCATGCCCACTATTATTTCACTACGCCCACCATGTTTTCCAGTATCCACCATGGCAATTTTTCCGATAGGGTTGACTTTGATGCTCTAAATAGCGTTGCGTTGTTAAAAAAGATTTTGTAATACATGTGGCTCTTGAAACTCTATGCCCCGTTTCATTTATTTCAGTATATGTCCTGAGGTGGTAGTAAAATACACTTGATCACACAAATTGTGGTAACAACCGTTGTATCATTCTTGTGTGTACATACAGGGGGCCTATATATTTATATAGCCATGTTGCTGAAGTTTGTAAACACTGTAGGTAAAAGCACTTTTAGGGGCGAAGCTCCCTAGGGCGTGGGCTGTGCGTCCCCTGTAGCCTGTATGTAGCCACCTCTAGTTTAGTTCTTGCAGTGTTCACTAGATGGCAGTACCGTCCCCTGTATGTAGCCACCTCTAGTTTAGTTCTTGCAGTGTTCACTAGATGGCGGTACCGTCTCTTGTATGTAGCCACCTCTCGTTTAGTTCTTGTAGTGTTTACTAGATGGTGGTACTTGTAGCTGATGATGAAAAGATGCAAGATGTTATAAACTAGAAAGCGGTACTTGTAGTTGATGAAAGACGCGAGATCTTATAAAATAGGAATGATGTTCACATATGGCGCGTGTCATTGGTTGAAGGCAATCGTTCGATTTAGTGCGGCGACATACGCTAGGGGGAGCGATTGAATTAAAATCGAGTGGGCAAAATGTACAGAGGATTCATGGTTTACCAGGTTTACCTCCGGAGCTTCGCCCACTCATCATCATTCACTTCGTGGATATGGCGGAATTCTTTAAAGATTTGCTTACTGTTAAGTCCGCTTTCACTCCGGTGTTTTTTGCAATTACCACTGGTCGGTAAAACATGACTGTTTTACCAACCAGCGGTATTTATATGCAAACGCTGTTTTGAACGACAACACAAACTCCATTTCCCAGTAGCCTCTTGCCAACCTGATAAAGCTTCGCCATCCGTCACTGACTGTAATGAGCTTAGGAAATCTGAAAGAGAAACCTTCACGTTTACGACGACGTGCTGACTGGACAGGAGTGAAACTTGCATTGACGTTACTCCCAGCCGTATGAAATGAAAAAAAAAATAAGTGTATGGGGATGATGGAGCGAAGAGACGTTGTCGATTTCATAGTATCGACGCTGATGTCGCCGGCTAGTGTAAAGGACGCACAGCTGGCAAACACATGGATGAAACGGTTGGACGGGCACACGCACACATGAACGTATGGATGAACAAATTGGGGCACAGACACACGGACGAGCAAATGAACGGACGGACAAATTCATGGATGGTCCACTTAGATGAACAAGTACACGAATGGTCATACGCATGTATGAATTGACAGAATACAGTCATATTTAAATTTATATGCGTGCTATATGAGGGCTTCATGTACGGTATTTGTAACCGTACATGTAGCGCTGATATCTGAAATATGTAGCGCATGTGTTTCAGCCTGACGAGAAGCTATAGATGGACGCAGCTTCCCTTTTAGGATCTTCGTTCCTAAAAAAGTTCACTCTTCCGTAGAAAAAATCTATAAAACATGAAAGTAAAAGATGCCCTAACAAAAGTGGTGTTGTGTTTACCGCACATTGTTATAAAAGAGCTTGCGCAATGTCTATTTGTGTTTGAAGGCTATAACACTGGATAACGTGGATGCGTCCCCATTGACGCTAAGTCGTTTATCTCCATCCCGATGACTCACGTCCATCAATAATGGTCAAACAACCCTCGTGACTATAGTGATTGGCTGCTAGGTGTCTTGGAGTGTGACAGCAGTTCACTCCCTCTCCATACAACGTCAGCGTTGTATGGAGACGTTGTATGAAGCGATGTATGGAGAAACAAAATGCGGGCTCGCCGCATTTGTTTTTCATTTCCTTGTATTGTTATGCATAAGCACGATGTTGTGAGTAGCCTGATAACTGGCGCGGTAGCTCATCTCAACGCCATTATCGCTGTAGGTGATGTGGCTTCAATCGCGCGGGCGAGAATTCCCTTTCTTCTCAGCGGTGTAACTGGTATCATAAGTTTACTTTGTGCTCCAGACTGATCTTGTACTATACGGACATTCAAGAAATGAACACTGCAGGCAAATGACGTGGCGAGATGCCTGTCAGAGCGTTACAACTTCCGCTAGACAGTTGTGTGAATAGTGATTGATATTTGATATGAATTCAGAGTGATAAATATCTACTATTATATCACCTTACGTGTATCACATCTGTTTCTCACCACTCGAGAAAGATAATTTATTAGGTGGCAAAGCACCGTCTTCAACGAGTCCTAGAATAATGTGCGACATAGTTATATAGTTAGTTGTCTTCCAAGCGATGAAACACAAACCACGTTGTTATTGCTGTAGTGTAGCTTAGATGTGCGAATGACAGTAAGATTGTCAGAACAGCCCATATGGTAGACGAAATTATCAAAAAAGTAATAATGAACACGAATGAACCCCGATGCTGATCCTAAACTCTATCACGAGCCTCGCTGGTATAAGGGTCTTCCCACTGTGCCCGTTGAAAACCAATCAAATTTTGTAACTTGTTAGAAACCAATAAAAAGTAGAAAAAAGAGGAAGAACAAACGGGCAGGCTTATAAACATAAAATTCATTTCTATATACTAGCACCTTCCTGTAAACAGCTGTAATTTCGCTCTCGCCTGAGGGTAATAATCGAGCTGCAAAGAATAAACGGTCTCTTCAATGTCGAGAAATAATCAACATAGACAATAGATTGTGAGCAAGTAAACAATTCTGTCCTTACCACTGAATTGAAACTTCTCTCTCAAGCTATAGCCGTTAATGAAACAAAAAAATATTAGAAAAAAAACAAGTTTTAATTTTAATCCCGAAAGTTGTCAGCCCTTGATTTTTTTGCTGGAGAAAGAGTCATAATATTTGCGTGCTTTTCGACCAAAAATACAGTGCATAAAATATGTGACGTGGACCACTTGCGACCCGTGACGCCCTCTGCCCTGAATAACTTAACATCAATCCTCAATAGATCCAACAATCTCAGCACCTCTGACAGACTCGTTTTTGTTAGCTGGACGGCATCACTTGATGCGAAGTGCAGGGCGTCAGAAGGAAAAAGCCGACTGCAACTGCTGCCGTACAGACGTGCCATACAGACGTGTAGTTTCGCACAAAGCAGTGGGTTGCTAGACCTGATATGGCGTCACACGATATAGGTAATGTAGCGACTCCCATGAAAAAGAAAGGTGTATAATTTCTGTTAGTAGATATGCTAAATTTTAACCAAAATAGCAATAGCGATGACTATTCAGTTCTCACAGTTTATATGATGCTGTGTAAGCAAGACCGAGGGACAGCATTAGCTAAGGTATTTTTGGTCTTTATTATGTAATAGAACATTAACAAAGCTGCGCGAAAGGAGCCTCTACACATTTTGATTATCCTCTAATTTAATTATGCCACTTGATCCAACGTGCAACATTTATCGATAATTAATAGCACTTTTCAATGATAATTTCACCATGGGAGCTCTTTTGTGTTGAAATTTCGGAAAGGAAGACAGGTTGAACAGCTACTCTGGGCGCTAGCAAAACTGAAATTTACACTGCGTGCTGAAAAAGTTGACTGACATCTTATGAAATAATCTGCCCAGTGCGTTCACCAGGATTTTGTCATTTGATGCAATGCTTTTTTTGAAATTATATGCGAATAATGAAGAAGTTTTTCAATAAAGAGCTAACTAAAATTAAATGCTTGAAAACAGAAAAATTGAAATGGTTTTTCAACTTCGGTTTTTGCTATTGGACAACATATTATCGTGCTCAAGCGGCATAAAACTGCACGTGTATGTTATGTGGTCAAAATGATAAAGGCGCATTTTTCACAAAGACAAACAGATTACATTTTACCATAAACCACACCACACAGAAAGTGAAAATGACGCCTGAAGTAATGGCCCTAAACCAGGAAGATATGGCATAATTTTTCATTTTTTTCCAGTATACATATTGCCCTGGGCAGACAAGGCGATGTCACACGCACAACACACGCTATCTTTTGCTTTCTTTTCTTTTTGTTTCTGCATTGGATTGTGTACATTGGACTTATGAGTGCCCTCTTCCACGCTGGGGGCATCTCACGGACCAGAAACAAAAAAGTCGAGTGTATATTGTCATTTGCAACATAACAGCTTTCCGTCATTGCCGGAAGCTGCAAAACATCACGTGGGCCGAAAGGTCGTTTCATAGAAGCCGCAGCGTCATTTACCACACCGAAACTATGCTTTATCTCGGGGTTGCATAGGTTTTGTGTCAGCAACCTCACGTCAAGACTTACTGGAGCATGGCGCATTCACACTATACGTGATGCACTCAAGACGTAGTCCACACTGAAGCAATGCAGGAGTATGGTCCGCGAAGATGCACGCCTTACGAAAGCTCCGATTGAATTATTCCGGTTGAGAGAGCCCGTGGCGATGCGCTAACTTGATCAGTGGTGTTGTGCTGGAAGAAAATAACTTAAATGTTTTGGAAAAGACATGTCCCATGAGTGCGCAGAAAAAAGCAGCCTCGCCATCCGAAGAAACTAGCTCGGGGACTGGTAGCTGTGCTTTTCGTCGCGTCGTGTGTGGTCGTATTGAGTGGCGTGGCAATTAGCGCAGTGACCATGGTTCCCTCCCCTTGGTGGTTCCCATTGATCCTTGTTCTTCTCCTCTGATGGCGTTTGTGTTCTGGATGAACGCATATAAAATGAGGTGGTTCCGCAGGGTATACATTTTATTGTCCCTATTGTCAGGCCTCGAGCCCCTTGATACCATCTTTTTTTCGCAGTCAGTATTTGCTTCGCGACGAGCAAAGTCGACTTCCTTAAACTTACACACTGACTACTGCTGTTGCCTTGTAGTCCACTGCCACCCATTTCTCGCGGAAACTTGTTTACAGCGCAATTACAGTGACGACATAAGGACATTGCTTACGTGGTTATCAGAACGTTTATGTCGTAAAGGACCGCTCTGAAAACACCGGAGGACGTTGAACCTGGTGGCATGCACTTAACATGAGGATAAACGAGTTGACTAAGCAAAGAATCGTTTTTCGTCTTCTCCCTTGAAGGTTAACATGCGAGTGTACTTTAAAGGAAAGAATATTCACAACGGGTCTCAAAAGAGGCGAAACTGTTACGATCTATAAGCCTTCTGCTCACTTCGCTGCAATAGCGGCCGCAAAGCCTCTCACCGCGCGTTATAAAAAAGAAGAAAAAACATCCAGCAAACACGAATTTTTTTCACGCAATAGCTGGACGCCCTTTTGCTTTGCGGGAGGCTCTGCGTTGGGTTCACTAGAAAAGTTGGTTGGTATCATCCTTTTTCTCATACACATGCATCTTTAGAAAGCGCAGTGCTCTGGTATTGCTGATTTTATTGTAACAGAGGACTTTTGCTATTTTAATTTATTTAACAAAATATTATACCCACAGAGCTGTTGCGTGGTTGGTATTACCTGTTGTGCCAAAGTCATGGCGAAAAACCCCAAAGCGGCAGATGAAAGAGCCAACATGTACGTCCTGACACTCAGGTCGCTGGGCGCGTCTGTAGAACCGCAGAGAAGAAATTCGTAAAAATTGACTAGATGGCAGATAGGTCAGCCTGAGTTTGTGTGCTCTAGCCTGCTACTTCACACAAGGGATAAGAAACGGGAAAAAAAAAACAGGAATGAAGGGCGATAATGGGGACAGGAAGAGGTGGTGCACATATACAGAAGCCACTTAGCACGGTATTCTGCAGCAGGAGAACTGTAGACCATGGTGCAAACGCCCGACCACGAATCGAAAGTAGTGCCCTTAGAATTGGCTGCTGTTCGCATCGACGCGATGGCACTCTGCCAGTGCTGCACGGCAAAACTCACAGTTTTTGCAAAGACACGTTCTCCAATGGCCACATTAGGATTAATATTTACGAGAAAATGGGATATACCAGAAAGCGCAGTGACAGCACCTAAACTCACACTTTCACGTGAGCCACGTGATCAATCTTGGTCCACAAAGGAAAAAAAAGCCTTGGTAAACTAGTACCACGTGATGTTGCTAGTGTTATGTTGCAGGCTATCGCTGTAGCAGCACTGCATACGACCCCCTACTACCGACATTCTATGGGTGAAACTCTGTAGGGCGCAAGTTAGTCCCTTACCGTTGTCGTAGCCACCCGCTAGTACTCAGAGTGCTTACTACGGCGCTCGCTTCCATCACCAGCAGTCCGTTAGGGTACTCCTAATGAGCAGTGGTTATCTTGCTTGCGAGCTACATCCACAAGCCATGCCCGTTTATCCTTCTCAATTTCAATGAAGCTGTTTTTTAAACACATTTATTCACATACCCTCTTTGTTTTCTCCTTGTCTTTTGAGATAACAGCTTTCATTTTAATTTAGGGGTTTCAAACTCACCTTGGCCGCAGTAGCGCATTTTCGGGCTTAGGCAGGGGTGTCCCCTGTCACCCTTACTATTCGTCATGTACCTACAAGATTTAGAGGTCAAATCAGAGGAAAGTGGACTGGACTTCAGCCTCTCTTTCGTCAAACAAAGAAAACTCATTGAACAGGTACTACCAGAATTGATGTACGCAGATGATATAGTGCTAATGGCCGACAAAAAGGCAGATTTGCAGAGATTGGTGGACATCTGCGGTGATGAGGGAGATGGGTTATATTTCAGATTCAGTAAGGGAAAATCAGCAGTCATATTTTTTAATGACAATAAAGGTCGTAAGCTTAGAATACAAGCTGTCACGCAAGAGATAACAGATAAATACAAATATCTGGGCGTAAGTATAAGCAATGGGGCCGAGTACACAAGAGAACAATAAATATACGTGTAGACTAAAGGTAACAGGAATGCAGCGGTAATGAAAAACAGGGCAATGTGGAATTACAATTGGTATGATGTTGTGAGAGAATTATGGAGGGGTCATGGTTCCTGGTCTGACGTTCGGCAATGTGGTCTTGTGCATGAGATCAGAAGTTCAAGCAAGATAAGAAATTATGCAAGGTGGAACAGGTTGGGTTGGCTTAGGAGCTTACGGGAACACACCAAATCAGGGAGTACAAGGTGATATGAGATGGACATCATTTGAGGGCAGGGAAGCTAGCAGCAAGATAAAATTTGAGAAGCGATTGAGAGAAATGGGGGAGAAGCGTTGGGCTAGGAAGGTATTCAGCTACTTTTAGACGAATAATGTCGATATAAAATTGCGGAAACGAACCAGAAAATTGACTGGTAAATACTTGAAAAACAGCAGGGGGCCAAACCAAAAATAATTATCGGTTAAGAAAAAGATGAAGGAAGCTGATACTGATATGTGGAGAATTGGCATGATTAAGAAGTCCGCACTAGAGATCTGTCAAACTTTTAAGCAGGAAATTGTCAAGGAAAGGATCTATGGTAATACTCGGGGTAGTTCTCTACTGTTTGAGGCCAGGACAGGAGTATTGCGAACCAAGGCATATCGGGCCAAATACGAAGAGGCAGACCCGGTATGCAGTGCGTGTGGAGAGGATGAAGAAATTGCCGAACACTTGATAATGTTCTTTAAAGGGCATCACCCTATAGTTCAAGATGATAGCGCAGAGTTTTTCAAAGCACTGGGATGTAGGGACAGGGATGGCAAAATAGACTTTAAGCGGGTAGAATTAACTAGAAGGGTGTTATCTGATTGGTGGCTAAAGTCAAGGCACGAGTGAAAATTAAACCATTCACTGCAAAGTACAAATTCTCAACCTCATTACTTAAGCGAAAAAATTAAATCTAGTTTTTGGTTCATTAAGTATTACTGCTTGGTGGCGCTAGCCACCGCCCGATCTAAAGGGTACAGCCATATCGATCTATCCATCCAGCACGTTCTTCTGGTAGCAATTCGAGAGTGGCGGGTGCTAGTACTAGGAATGCTCCCTATAAGGCACTGCAGTGCTCTCTCTCATCACCAGCTCGTTCATGCAGCAGCATATTGAGAGCGGCGGGCATAAGTTTAAGGACAAGGGGCTCAAAACGACGCCTGAATGTTATGCGAGCTGCACCCAACACGTTACAATACTGGCAAGAACGACGCAAGGTACACTTTGCCATGATTCGCCAGGTAGGCAAAGCGCACATGTTTTTCACGCTATTTACCACGCAAGTCCACTGGGACACGCTTCTATAAGCTGCGTAAGTGTGGTTCACAATCTACCGATCTACTCCGGCATTTCTCCTACTCATGATAATTCACTCCGTGGATATGCTGTGATTTTTTTATGAGTTCATATTTTCTTTGTGGCAGAAATAGGTAACAGGAAAATACACCCACTTGACAGTTAATCTCGCACTTGCAAGAACACATCGTCATCAACATCATCTCTATAGTAATGACAACACCCACTGCCAGACAAAGGTATTGCAAGTCAACCCACTTGGCTGCAATTGCGGTGGCTACGTCACATACCTGACACGTAACTGCATCTGCCTACCCGTCAATAAATTTCCGCCTTGTGAGTTGGCCATCTCTCTGAATCCAGTCTGTTAGGGTACTCTTAATGAGCAGTGGTTATATTGCTTGCGAGCTACATCCGCAAGCCATGCCCTATTATCCTTCTCGGTTTCATAGAAGCTGTTCTTTAAACCCCTTTATTCACATACCCTCTTTGTTTTCTCCTGCTCTCTTGAGATAACAGCTTTCATTTTAATTTAGGGGTTTCAAACTCACCTTTGCCGCAGTAGTGTGAATGCGTGTTGCAAGGGCCAGGACTGGGAAGAAAATAGAAGCAACGATGGGGCGGGAGAGATGGAGTTCCTAGGACCTCTTCCGAAAATAAAGTTTTGAACAGGTTATACTTGTAAACCTCCCCAATATACTTACAAGAAAATAAAAAAATGCTACATGGAGAAAGTTGTGTGCGGGCTGCGTGTATGGGGTGGTCTAAATGTACATCACCTCAAAGCATCGACAGCCAACATAATTTTTGTGAACGTACGCCTCCAGTAGCAGAACTCGTGTGTGTGCACATTTTCATTTACGAGGTTGTCTTTACAGTTTAGCAATATATGATTACTCTTTGTCACATTTTTGTGGCGATACACTGTGCGTCAAATGGCACAGCCTCCACCTCGCCATCAGCTAGCCCGGCATGACACGGCTGCGCCCTGCACCGCATCTCCGATAAGACACAACGCCACTGTAGCGTCAACCGTGGTGTGATCACCAGCCGTGTCTACAAAAGCAGGCTGCCTAGCGTGGAAGATGATTATTGCTCCGTTACTTCAGACATCACAATTCTTGCTCGATGCTATTCCTGGTTGAATAAAAAGAGTTGTTACGTCTTTATGTTCGGATTCGTGTTTACGTCGACTCGACAGCCAGAATCGTCGACAGCTTAGACGGCGTTCCACTACATTTAAACGTGACTTCCGCTCACTGGTAACACGTCTAGCCGTTCTGCCAGACATCATCAACATCAGCCTCACTACGCCAGCATAGCCCAGCGCAAACCAAAGAACTCGCCCATGTGCCGCCAATCAACCCGGTCTCGTGCTGTTGTTGCTAAGTTATACACACTAAACACAAAACACCTGAAATAACCTCTAAATCTGAGTAAACCACTTGTCCTTTAACGCAATATCTTTTCTGTTTTTTTTACTACCCAGAAGCAGAAGTAAAAATTTACTCTTGTGCTAACTGAGTTTTTGAACGTAGGAAGAGTAGAAATTTTTTGCTGCACTGAGGTTTGAGCGAGTATAGAGAGACTAATTTTTCGCTGCCTCCACAATGTCTTTAGGTGATTTCTGGGAGTAACTTCAGGATTTAAAAAAAGTGGACGGGCGCATTTGCGCAGACAGCCAACGAATTTATTAAATATGATATGACGAAGGTAGAATTGATGAAACTGTGAGGAAAGTACCACCTGAACATACTGCACGTGTTAGCCGACTGCACTTCGACAATCCGGTATATACGCACAACATTTTGACCTGCCATGTAGTGCCGCTAGGAGAGCTGCTTTTTTTTTTCATCAGCGAACAAACACGGTTCATAGCGCAAGCGTAAACTTATAACGGGCTGCAAGTCAGCATGAGTAACACCAACCTTTTATTATAAACCTACCGGATCTCTCCTTAATATCCAATAACTAACTGGCACACCAGCCTAATGTTCTCGCCTGTATTAGCACTGCTGATGCACAAGTGCACAATATATACTTATGCACACACAAACGATGGTAGCTCAATAATTTTCATTGAGCGGCGGTGCACGAACACAGTAGCAGCACGTATTGAGTGCAACGGGCGTAAAAGAACTGTGGCACGTCTGTACCGATGGCATACTAGGCTTTTTCGAGGAGCATGGCTAGGCAATCGAGGACAGCTGGCGATCACGGAATACATCTCCTGTGCAAATGTCGTCGTCATTTGAGACACAATTGAAAATACGTGTCCATTGCTTGCGGCGTCTTACGAGGCGATGTACGCGTATGTACTTGAAACGAAAGAGACGGACCACCATCCGGGTTTTTACCTCTGCTCACTTGCGACCACTCGTTTCTTCTATCTGCCTCGTATTGGTGCTCGCCTTTACGCTCGATCGTTGAAAACGGTCGGCGCTTGAAGTGGACAACTCAGGCTCCATCTTGCTCCAGCAGACATCGTCTTCTGTAGAAGAAAATTGATGCGACGATTCTCTCACCTGCACGGTAACGCACTAACACTGCCCACTGGCCGACTCGTCACCGACTACATAGTGAAGAATATTGTTTATTGCTTCGAAGTTGTAACTGGCCACTCTACAGAAGGCAACCATGGACGATGATACCAGCTTGATTTCTGACCACTGGCAGCTCTTCCCGGTTTGGCATCAAAGCGAAGTTTCCGTGACGTAAAGGTTCGGAGGCTCGCGCTCGGCAAGGCACAGTCACTCGATGCTGCAAGAACCACGCGAAATCCCTAAGCTCAACCAAACACATACAGCACGAGCATCTTACGCCACGTGTCTCCAGGGCTACCCGGGAGTAAAAGTGAATGATTTGCGAAAATCTGTAAGACAACTTTCCAGTATGTGTTTATTTTCTTGGAGCAGGCCCGTTTCTTGCGTTCCCAGAATCATAGGCGTACCAACCGGGGGCCAAGGGGGGAGCTAGCCCTCCTACTGAACAAAGCTGGGGGGCTGAGCCCCCCCCACTTTCCACATTGGTCCCTCTTGGCTGTACGCTGGGGAAACCAGCAAGTAAGGCGTAGTATTCTATCAAGACAGTAATCAATTATTATTTGTCCACGGGAGAATGAAATTGTTGCAAAGCTATTTACAACATAGCGCAATTTGCCATCATTGCCGCTATGATGGTTTTGCCTACCTTGTGGGTTCTTACATTTTATATATATATATATATATATATATATATATATATATAAATATATATATATATATATATATATATATATACAATAATATTGATATCTAACAGAAAGTAATGCCAAGGAATGTACAGGGGAAGTTATTGAAACCAATGGAATGTAAATAAGAAGAAAGAAAAGTGGATGAAAAAATAGGCAGCCGTGAGCAGCCCTTAGGTACACACTTCTTTCCCTTATTTTATTGAACGAGGGTCTCGTACTGACAGACTTGGTGTGTTTAGGTTGTATAAGAGGGACAATTATTCAGCTGCCCGCTCATAATAAGTTCACGTGCTACGTGACGCCAAACATGCGCATATGAGTGTTTTCACACTCGTCATTTGGCTTATAGATAGCGCTGACTGTCACTCCTACTTCTAAAGTTCACATATAAACCCAAAAAAGCTGATGGAGGGAAGGCCGTGGTGGTAGCTCAGTGGTTAGATCATCGAACGCGTTATTCGAAGGTCGTAGGTTTGTTTCCTGCTCACGGCTGGTTATTTTTTCATCCACTTTTCTTTCTTCTTATTTACATTCCATTGGTTCTAATAACTTCCCCTGTACATTCCTTGGCATTACTGTCTGTTAGATCGCATTATTATCGTGTCAAAACACGAAAAAAACGAGGCTTTAGGTATACACTTCTTTCTCCTACAAGCACACACACACAGACACACACACTCACACACACACACACACACACACACACACACATATATATATATATATATATATATATATATATATTTATTATATATATATATATATATATATATATATGTGTGTGTGTGTGTGTGTAAGAGAGAAAGAAGTGTATACCTAAGGCCTCGTTTTTTTCGTGTTTTGACACAATAATAATGAGACCCAACAGACAATATAGCCAAGGAATGTATAGCGGAAGGTATTAAAACCAGTGTGAATGTGAAGAAACGTGAAAAGAGGTCGCGGGTTACGTTCTCGCGGTGAGCGAGAACCGAACCTGCGACCTTCGAATAACGTGATGCTCTACCGCTGAGCAACCACGGTGGCTATCTCCCAGACACTTTATAAGGTTTATATGTGAATTTAAACATGGGATTGTCAGTCAGCGCCACTTGTAGCCAAGTCGGCGAGTGTGGCACACTCTTTATAAGCCTGTTCGGCGTCACGTAGCACGTGAACTTATTACGTGCTGGCAGCTCGTATATATATTGTAAGAATTCATTGGATTTCATCTTCTTCGTCTGTCAATAATCATCACCAGTCTTCGCTTCGTTCCTCTTCATGTTCGGCGCCATCTTGCTGTTGGTTGAATGAAGCGTCAGCTGAACCGAAGTATTTCAAGTGGTGGAAAGTGCTTCCCGATCTCTTCGACCTCTCTCTATCCAAAGCAACCCCCTGGAGCTCCGTTCGGGACGTCGCTTACGCCAGCAGAGAACCATGACGCAAGTGCAAGCCTAACCACCCACCACCAAACCCAACCAGTTCAACAACCCTCCTCGGGAGCCTCCAATGTTCTCCGGTCTGCCTGGTGAAGATGTCGAAGGCTGGCTCGACAACTATGACCGCGTAAATGTCTACAATAACTGGAACGAGGCATCGAAACTATCACGCGTCCAGTTTTACGTATCTCAGGTTGCCAAGACATGATTCCTAAATCTTGTGAGCGACTTCCACGATTGGTCTTCCTTCAAAGAACAGCTCCGACGTATTTTCGGTACACCGACAGACCGTTCAGAATTTGCTCGGAAGAAACTGGCAGAACGCGTTCAACATTGCGGTGACTCCTACACTTGTTATATTGAGGATGTGCTTGCACTTTGCCGCCGTATCAACGACACCATACCAGAAGCTGATCGTGTCTGGCAACTGCTGAAGGGTATTGGACCTACCGCTTTCAACGCCCTTGCCGTGCTCAACCCTTCGACGGTTTCCGACGTCGTGTTTGTATGCCGCTATCTCAATATCTTGCAATCAATCCGATTGCGACCCCGATTTCTCTGAGAACCCCCTGGCAAACAGCGTGGAGCTCTGATCCATCATTCGAGCCATAAGTCGTGAGGAACTGCAAGCTTACAGTGTACCTCCTACTAACAAGTTCCCACTCAGCCCGTCTCTGGCGATTGCGTGGCATTATTAAGGAAGCAATGTCAGCATTTCGAAGCACCCGCCATGCTCCACCTGGCCCCTAACCTTCTTCGCACGCACAGATCGCTTCAACGCAAACCTCGCCGTCTCAAGTACCACCACTTGTGGCTGATCACGACAATCTCGCACCTCTATCACCCGTCTACCGAATGCTACCTACCGTTTTTTCTGGCGGGCCCCACGACCTATTTTCTACTACTGTGGGATTCGAGGACACATTTCCCGGTTCTGCTGGCGTCGGCAGCAAGATGAACGTCGCGGTTATGCCCCTTTTGAACGTGACGACATATGTGCTAGAGGTTACTACCGTTATGCCGACAGTCCTTGCAACCACAGATTTCCGTCTCCTGTGCACATTTTCAACACGACCAACAATACATGTGCCTCCCGACCACGCTCCCCTTTGCTACTCCGACGCTCTGTTTCACCACTACGGCCTGTCTCTCAACTGTATGCCAAGCGATTAGAAACCTAAACAGTGCAGTTTTTGGAAGAAAAACTGCATCGCGGCGAAATGACAAGTCCTCCTGAACCACCGTCAAACATGTTATTGGTGACTGTGCAAGGTGTGTGGGTGTTGGCTTTGGTGGACACCAGAGCAACTATTTCAGTTATGCGTGCCGACTTGTGTTCTCGATTGTGGAAAGTGAAAATACCCTACCTTGAATGATCTTTGATTAGAGCCAAAGTAGCAATGTAGCAATGATTATACCATCGGCCCAATGTACAGCCCGTGCCTTGATGATATTCGTCATCACATCACCTTCGCTGTCCTAATTTTATGTGCTCATGAACTAATTTTAAGTTGGGACTTTCGTCAGCATCTGCATTAATTTCTTGCCATCAGCGTGTAGTCGAGATGATCGAAACCGATCACTTCAGCGAACGCGTTGACGAGAAACCATTGCGTTTTTTCACAGCTTCTGATTTCATACTGCTCCCGGGTCAGGAGCAACTTATCACCATCACTTCTCCGAATATTGCCACTGGGGACGTCCTTATCCCCCTTCCAGCCACTGTCTAGCTCGCGACGTTGTACTCCACTCCAGCTTGGTGCGGTTCAAAGACAGTGCTGCAATAATCCTTGGCCTGAACCCTACACTGGAGCCTGTCCTCCTCCCCCAAGGTTCTGAAGTGTCGTGTTATGTAGATACCCAACCGGTATCTTTGGTCTATCTCGACGCATTGCCAGCTCAGCCACAACAAGGTCAGTCTGTTACTTTCTCCTCCTTTTCCCCCGGAATAAATCCCAACCTTTCTGCTTCTCAACGTGGAGCGTTACTAAATTTGCTCACAAAACACCAGGCCTCTTTCGACGCCAATGCTTCGGCACTAGGACAGACCACAGTTACGCATCATCGCATCGAGACTGACCGTCAGACTGTTGTACGCCATCGTCCCTACCGAGTCTCCTTGGCAGAGCGCAAAATTATCGAGGAGAACGTGACCGATATGCTAAAAAGAAAAATCATACGATCCTCAACCAGTTCGTGGTCATCACCCGTTGTCTCGGTAAAAAAGAAGAATGAATCGGCATGATTTTGTGTCGATTACCGCGTGCTCAAAAAGATTTTGTGTTGATTACTGTGCGCTCAACAAGATTACCAAAAAAATGCATATCCGACACCCCGTATAGATGATGCACTTGACTCATTGCAAGGCACCCAATACTTTTCCACCCTTGCCCTTCGGTTCTAATATTGGCCAATTGCAATGGACGAAGCAGACAAAGAAAAGACCGCCTTTTCTACGCCGGACGGTCTTTACGAGTTTAACGTAATGCCATTCGGCCGATGTAATGCTTCCGCCACATTTGAAAGGATGATTGACACTCTCCTTCGCGGCCTCAAGTGGAAAACTTGTCTATGCTACCTCGATGGTATCGTCGTGTTTTCTTCCACTTTTGCTGATCATCAGCAACGCCTAGATCAAGTGCTCACATGTCTCTTCAATGCTAGACTTCAACTAAACACAAAGAAGTGCGACTTTGGCAGCACAGCTATGAAAGTTCTGGGACATCTTGTCAGTAAAGGTGGCGTCCAGCCCGATCCGAACAAAATTTCTGGAGTCCGCAATTTTCCGCGTCTCTTTCGTCCAAGGAACTACGCAGTTTCCTTGGACTCGCACGGTATTTTCGCTGCTTCATTCGCCACTTTGCCACCATTGCTGCTCCTCTCCACAAAGTCCTTGCTAGTGCCGGTTCCTTCGATTGGAATGATCAATGCGAAGCCTCATTTCAAAAACTCAAGCACGCACTGACATCCCCACCGGTGCTTTGTTATTTTGATGACAACATACCTACCTTAATACACACTGATGCTAGTGGACAAGGAATTGGCGCAATACTCCTGCAGTGTAAGCACGCCTTTTGCGAGAAAGTTGTCCATTATGCAAGCTGCACTCTGACCTCTGCAGAGAAGAGGTATTTGATAACCGAACAATAGTGCTTAACTGTTGTCTGGTCGATCCAAAAATTGCGTCTGTATCTAGATGGTCGACATTTTACTGTTGTAACAGAACACCATGCTCTTTGCTGGTTGTCCACAATCAAAAACTTGTCGAGACGACTTAGCCGCTGGATTCTCCGGTTACAATCATATGACTTTGTCGTCATCTACAAGACTGGAAGACAACACCGAGATGACGACGCTTTGTCACGATGCCCTTTGGCGCAGTCGTCGGCGCACGGCACATCCCCTTGTCAAATTGGCTATACGAACGACTCCTCGTCGATATGATCCATTTCTGTCCTACGTTCATCCACCCGTCCGTCAGTACTTACCACTCACCTGCGAGCTGATTCATATTGCACTGACCTCATCGGTTGGCTTACCGGTGCTTCATCTTCCCAAAATAGAAGGTTCCAGAAACAACTACGACTATATAAGTTGGAGGACCATGTGCTCTATAGATACATTTTGCACCCGGAAGGCCATCGATGGGTTCCCGTCGTACCACACGCACTACGCACTGAAGTTCTGCGCACTTCCCACGACGACTCCACCTCAGGCCACTTGGGTCACTACAAAACATACGATCACATCCGCAGTCGATTGTTTTAGCCAGTTCTTTCCACGACGGTAGCTAAGTATAATGCCTCATGCGCACTTTGCCAACACCACAAGCGGCCCACTACTGCTCCAGTCGGGAACCTACCCCCCCCTTCCTGGCCCAGCAGAGCCGCTTCCTGTCGTCAGAATTGACCTTTTCCGGTCCCTCCCAGCTACATCAGACGACAACAGATGGATCATCATCTCGTTTGATCACTTGACCCGGTACGCTGAGACGGCCTCGATCACCTCAGGAACTGTCGCCGAAGTAGCCACTTTCTTCTTGAATGCTATTTATTTACGTCACGGAGCCCCTCGTGTTCTTTTGAGTGACCGGGGCAAGGCATTTTTTTCAAGCACGCTCAATGAAGGTCTTCAAGCATCAAAAACAGTTCATAACACAACATCTAGCTATCACCCACAAACCAATGGTTTAACTGCAAGATTTCATCGCACGCTGTGCGATGTGCTGTCCATGTATGTCCGAACGGGCCATCGCAATTGGGATGCCATACTTCACTTTGTCACGTATGCATAAATTACATCAGTTAAACAAACCACAGGCTATATTCTCTTTTTTTTCTAGTATACGGACGCCAACCGACATCACCACTCCTCGTTTCATTCTTTTCTCGCCCCGTCAACTCTTCACCATTCGTTTGCGACCAGTTTCTGTCCCGTGTTGCTCAATGCCATCGTCTTGCCCGTGTAAACAGCGAAGCTAACCAAGAAGACCGTAAACATCGTTACGACGCCACTCATCACGTCGTTCTATACCGCCCTGGTGGCGATTTACTTCTGTGGACTCCTGCGCGAACGCCTGGCTTATGTGAGAAGCTTGAGTCGCGCTATCCTGTCCCCTACAAAGTTGTCGAACAGACCTCTCCGGTAAACTACCGTGTCACACCAGTTCATGCCCCCACTGACCAACGCTGCCGCGGGACAGAGATTTTGCACGTTTCGCGTCTCAAGCACTATCGTATGCGTTCAACAGCGTAATTAGCAGCCAGGCTGGCCGTTTCCGTCGACAAGAGAAATTAGTGTAAGAATTCATTAAACTTCATCTTTCTCATCTGTCAATAACCATCATCAGTCTTCACTTCGTTCCTCTTCATCTTCGGTGCCATCTTGCTGTTGCTTGAATAAAGCAACAGCGGAACCGAAGTATTACAATATATATATATATATATATATATATATATATATATATATATATATATATATATATATATATATATATATAGTCAGACATGGCGGTTGAGTGGCCGTAGCGTTGCATATAGTCCAGTAGATCCTCCGTGAGTGGTCACAACGTGGTTTATTTCGACGTTTCGGCCTAGAGTCTGGCCTTCATCAGGATTAAAGGTACAGTTTGTTGGTACTCAGCTTTATACAATCTCAAATCAGAGGGCAAGGAAATAGGAAAAAAGACAGAAAAGAAAAAAAGAAAAAAGAAAAAAGAGAAACAAAAGAAAAGGAAGAGAAAAATAATATACGGTGGACTCCCCTCGGGCGCCCCCCTTCCACAACTCCTTCCACTTCCCCCTTCATCTCTCTCCCCCTTCTCCCCTTCACCTTTCTGATGTCGTGTCGCATACCAACGTGTGTGGTATGCAGTACATGGGACAAACAGAAACACCATTTAGGATTCCCTTCAATAATCACAGAGCCCATGCAAAATCAGCCCCAATTCTACCTCTATCAAAACTTCTCAATCTTCCCGACTATGAATTCGACAAACTATCAGTAACGCTCTTAGAGACGGGATTTAAATCAAATCGAGAACGTGAACAACCAGAGTCATACCTTATCCACCAATTTGACACCCTCGAGGAATAAATGAGAATCCTGGTACACTTGCAGCAATTAAAGCATTAAAAAACAATAACGGCAATAATGAAAAAAAGTAACTGAGTTCACGGCACTGCAGCTGCGAAGGGCACTGGACAACCCAAAACAATTCCAAGTGTAACTACTCTTCCTAAGTGCAGCTGTCGTCTGTATTCTGTTTATATAACATACCCAATCGATTGTGCCATGCACGACATGCCCAACAGCAACCCTGTGCATAGCCAGGAGGCCCCCACAACACGCGTAAAGCCAATTCTAACTGGCTCTTGTTAACGCCAGATAGAGTGCAGTTTCTCTCTCCAAGTTCACGACCTTCAACCAGCAGGCTTTTCTAATCCCGAGCTAACTTCCATTGCCGAGACTCTCCTAACGTCACTAAGGGTGCCTGATAAGAGGCAAAGCAACAGCTAACTCAACAAGCCTCATTTTAGCAAGACTGTTATTCCCTATACGTACACGAAGATTCGCAAAGGCTAAATAAGGTCACTGACAAAATAGGTGTAAGAGTTGTGTTCTGCGCACGCGATAAACTCGCTAGGCTATGTCGCAGGGTTAACAGCGCAGGACCTAAGAAAGAAGCATGCACTAAGAAACACGCTGTTTGCCATGTTGAATGTGTTTTAGCGATTCTCTACAAGCAATTTTTTTTTACTTTTTGGCACGGTTACATTGGCCAAACAGGGCGATGCATGAATGATCGGTTGAGGGAGCACGCTAACTCTCTAAAAGGTTCTCTTTCTAGCCACTTGGCAGACCATTGTAATAAGTCTTGTCAGCCAATTCTCGAAAAGTGTTTGATCATGGGAGGATATAAAAATCGGCGCGATCACGAGATTGGTGAAGCCTTCTACATTCAACAACTTGTGCTTACTAAGTTAGCGTACCCTCAATTTTTCTTAACTGCTGTGAAGTTAGTTATCTGGGGTCCACTTATATGACTGGTTGTTGATAAGGTAAGCTGTATGGTGCATGTATGTGCGATTCTGCTTATGGTGCGTGGTTATGCGCAGATTCTGTTTTCTATATATTGCAGTTGGTTTGCAATAAACCTTGGTTGCTTGTTCAGGGCTCACCTCGTCTCTTCGTTCCCTTCTTGTCGTTTGCGCTGTTAAGCACTTTCTTTGTCTACCATACAGCACTAACCAGCCGTATCAAGCACTTTGTTAGTCTTGGAGGCGTATGTGCCAGTAAAATTGCATTAATATTACTGCACTTCAAACACTTTACACATGAACTTGTACTTAACATGTAGACAAATTTTGGTATAGAAGTAAAGAGGAGTACTTTTAAAATAAAATTTTGCACAAACAAGAATAAATTGACATTTCATTAAGTTTATAAGGCAACTACGTGACAAAAAATTTTTTATTTCAGAAATATTTTACTGTTTCACTGTTTTCAATGCAGTGAATCATCACAATTTTTTCAAATGCAATTGAGATGGTCGCTAAAATAGCTGGGATGTTTGGGGTGGAATGACCCATTAGTGAATCAACCTTTTAAGCTGGAGACATCTAGGCCGTCTCCAGTCGATCATACAACTGTAACATTATGCATTGTATACAGTTTTCTACACGCACTGCTGTTGATCTGATGGCAAACTGATATTCATATTTGAAAAATAAATAGGTATATGGGACACACAGCTTGAGATGAAGCCTTCCCATCAGAGGAATGTTCCTGAAATGCACAAGATATTTGGTGCACCCTATGAGTAGCGTCCACCACTGCTGCAACTCTTTGAGTGAGGTCGTGAGCCCGGAACAGCTGCTTTCATGTTGTGATGAGCGCACTGCATCGTCAGCACCCAGTCCATCGTAGAAGACGTAGTGTGCTTTCCTTTCAACATTCAGCATGTAAGATATGCACAGCATTCAACTAAGCATTTAAAAATACAGGGAACAATCAGAACCTCATTATAATGTGTCATATAATAAAAAGCTCCAGCTTCCCCACTTTCAGCTTTACCACTATTCCCTTTTACGTTTACAAGCATCTGTGCATATTAGTGTACGAATGGAAGTGCCATGTTTGAGTCTACACCATGGTGGTGGTGAAAAAGTGCTTCTCTCTTGAATCATGCACCTACCAAGAAGTTTGAAATATACTGGGATGCTCAAATTTCAGCGTTTTTACCAAGTTTTCTTGCTTAGCTAGAATACCCTAACCAATAGGCCACTACAATGGGTGATACAAAAAATTAATTAAACCCATTCAGACAGAAAAGTAGCAATATATATCATTTACTTTGAAGGATAGTTTTGTAGACATGTGCACATCACGGATGTACAATTTACTGTGTGAAACTAGTGTAAAACATCGAGCAAGCCCCAATCTGAAAGGATCAACAGCACTTATTAAATGACAACTGCTGCTGAAAACACAGCACTGTGTATTTGTGGAATCTCACCTCTAAATTTCTTCTCCAGTTACATAAATGTGGGGTGCTGAATAATTTTATAATGTGTCTTTTACAGGTTGCTTATTGTTCAACAAAATGATTACTTTAGGCCTTGAGTAAAACTGACAAATCTCAAAAATAAATAAGACGTGCTAATCTTATTCTTCCAGTGCATGCGGAAGCAGCTCATTCGCAGTTGAATTATTTTAATTCATAAAAACAGCCATACAACAAATAATGTATCACAAGTAAGTTATTATATGCTCAATAAGCTCTGAACTGCTGGACTATAAATATGTATAAATTAAAAAATGCACGACTTATTGGAGAAGTAGCTAACAGGAATATATGCATGGAGGGCTTATAAGTTGGATCAGTGTGTTTGCATTCCTAAGGATGAAACCTGCACAGACAAAATGCATGAAACAGACAAGAAATGTAAGGTCTGCCTGCTTTCAATTACAGCCACCTATGTCGCCACCTTCATTTCTTTTTCGCGAGCGTGTTCTTTAGTGGCTAACTATGCCTACACCATTGTCATCTGTGCTGTATCAGCTTAACTGAAAGTTTTGTGTGGGTGTTTGTTGGTACACTTTGGCTAAGCTTTCATATGTAACCACAGCGCCAAAACACTACACCAAAATATACAGAAATATTCTATTCTACAATATTCTATGTGCCGCACTACAACGGTGCAAAAATGCAAAAAGATATGTGCAATTGAGTGTGGCTGTTCAATTCCTTAATAAAGCACATCAATATTTCTATATCCTGATTATCAACGATATACTAGAATAAATATAAACAATCCTAACAAGGCATAAAAAGCGCAAATCACTGACCAAACAAGGTACATCTAAATTTTTTGGTTAGCTGCACGATCTTTAACAAAACACATGTCACGCCGCTGCAAAGCGCAGGCATCAAAGAGGTACTGATACAAATATTAAGTATTTTGGAATTGTTATTTAAATAGCATATTTACTCGCATTAAAAACGCACCCCAATCTTCAGTCATTGAATTCTGGATTTATTTCTCCCGCGTAATAAACGCGCCCCATTTGTCCACTGCAGTCCCGCTAACTGACAACTGGCGCCTCATTTACCGTTGATCTGCTTCGTTTATTAATATTATTATTATTATTATGCCATTTCTTTCGCCCACCTCGGCTCGCTCATCCCCTCCCCCCGCTTTTTTTTCTCACCCGCTGCCGCATGCCCTAAGGTCCATCTGCACGCGGCACATCCTCCCGTTTTCTTTAACCCTGCGCCACAGCGAGGTTCACGAACACTGCGACTGTTGAGACATCGCAGCTGATAAGCACAGAGCGAGCGAAGGTCACGAAGCTACCGGCGCCAAGAGACGGTCGCTTCCTGCAATTACGGGTATCGCGGGCAAATCGGGCGTCGGCAGGCCGGCACGCACTTCTGCACTTCGTTGTTCGCATGCACGAAAGCTTACCTTTTCAGCAATAGCACGAAATCCAAAAGCGTTCTCCATGTAGCTCCCAGCGCACACTCCGTTGATTGCTTGATCGGAAACATTCTGCTTGCGGCGTGCACAAGCTTTAACGAAAGCCGTTGACAGAGGACACACACTCCGTTGCACCGAAGTTGTTCTGTACTTGCCGACGCGCCACAGCTTGCAGTGACTCGTACTGCATCTACTGTAAGCGCGAGTTGAACCGTGCAAGCCGTATAAGTACACATCGTAAGCAAAGCAAGTGAATAGTAAAATAATAAACCATCGTCAGCATGCAGCAAACACGCATACGACATGTTACCACCCAATTTAAAGTCTGCCTGTTGACGATGGCGATGGGCAGTTGCCCCAAGACCTCAAAACCGAAACCGAAATTCGTAGCAGCACCGTTTTATGATATAGTTTCCAAGCTATGTCAAGCCTCCAAGATATAGTGTAAATTTTATGCTTGACAACATATTTATTCGCTAGCAGAGCTTCAAAGTCGTTTTTTTGCCGAGTGAGGCGGGATTGTGGTGTTGTTTCGACATTTTGGAGTCAAATTTTGTTACTTGTGCAACATAGTTATAAATGAAAAGTTAGGGAAGGGCGGCGGGGAGGTTGTTCTATAGTTGACACTCTCCACCCCTTTCTTATGTTCGTTTGAGGAGCCTTTTTATTCAAAATGGGGCAAATCTAGAACCGAAAAAAGCTCAACGGAGCTGCATTGGCATATACATGCTATCAATGTTTTTCTAGAACAGTGATAATGATAAATAATGTTTTAATATTACTGTTTTAGAGGAAAGGTGAACGTATGTATGAGCCAACCGAGTGTCATTGGAGCTACTTTCGGGTCAGGATTTGGCCCATTTCGCACAAAAAAATGAAAGCTCTCGATTTGGTTTTTCAAGTATGCAACCACAGGCAAAAATGTACATGTAAATGGGTCAGGCCCCCCTTTTTTTTCCTCTTTCTATCCCCCTGCATGCATAAATCCTAGTACCACCCCCGCTGTGCTATTAGCTTCCTTTAAAAAACACTGCCATTCAAAAAGAACCTGGGGACTATGCTTTTTTACCAACAAAGTATGAATGACGCTTGCTTCTATTTCAAGTTCTAAATTGTGTGTGAGCATAGCAATGTGCGATTATCTGTGCATTGTAACGTCACAGTAACAACTATCAATTACAATGCTGCAACTAGTCAACTATTCTCCATTCTTGTGGCACGGGTACATTGTGCTAGTGTTGTCTACGATCGTTCACGTGTATATTAAGCGACGCGCAAGCGTTCATATTAAGGATATAAAAAAGAGCAGTAAGTGCCCACAGAGTGGTGCATACCATTGTACGAGTTCACCCGTGCTTAGCGGATGTGCGCTAAGCTTGTTTTGTGGCGAGGCATATGTGCACAGCAGCTGCATTAGAGTAAGCTTAGCCTGTTATTTGTAAACATGCCTAGTTCCACGGCAATGCGAATGGTGCAAACATTCAATTTGAACTCACCCATGTTCATAGATCTGTATATAACTCACTGAATAAATCAGGGACGTGTGTATTATAGCGAAATACTTCAGTGTGAGGAAATATGTGGACCCCCATTAAAAAAATTGCCCCGTATCTGCATGCTTTTGCAAATGTCATCGAAAGACGACAGTCTTGCGTGTGGAAAGAGTGAACAGGACATTTATTTGGGGTTCTGTGCAAGAAAATCGGTGA
Organism: Rhipicephalus annulatus; assembly: GCA_013436015.1. Classification (NCBI taxonomy): domain Eukaryota; kingdom Metazoa; phylum Arthropoda; class Arachnida; order Ixodida; family Ixodidae; genus Rhipicephalus; species Rhipicephalus annulatus. The sequence continues at coordinate 7,691 of WOVY01005808.1, read as the reverse complement.
GTGGAATTCTGGAGGCACTGCGTTTGAGTACCTCGAGCGTGCAGCGGAGGCGAACGAGCGCATCAAGTCACCTCACACATTAAGGGACTTTATCACACATAAGACATGAGCGCCATCTGGCAGTTTTCTGGAAAAAAAAACAAAGCGCATGGCTCTGAGACGGGTGTGCGCGCCCATCTCACAGGTGATAAGGTGTAGAACGCAAGGCGACGGTAGGTGCCACCACCATCTCGTCTTAGCAAAGCGTTGGAAACACTTCCCGTTCCGTGCAATCATTGCATGGTCAGCGCAGCGTGATAAGCGCTACGGTCTTTCAAATTACTCACGTATGATTTTTCTAGTAAAATACGCACGTGCAGAATATATACGTGTTGTTATGGTGCCTCAGACATGCGCAATTATTGCTTTTTAATTGACGATTGCACAAGCATGAACGCTCAGTCTTGAGCAACATTGGTGGGCGATGCGGATGGGGTCGGCCGTTGCAAGTACCAGATGCCGTATGGAGTGGACAAACAAGATAAATGTGCAGGCGGACAGACAGAAAGACCAAAATTTTTGCGTCGAAAGTCCCCAAGAAAGACCATCGTTCTTAATAAACCAGGAGCTCTGGTACAAAAAAAACTTAGTGTGATTTCAAATGAGAAAGCGCGCACGATAGTCTGTCGAAAACCATGTGTAATCATTTCATGTTATGTTAAAGCGCATCATAATCTCTTTTACCGATGTCTCTGTGAGAATTCTGGAAGAATGGACATGAGCGGCAGCAAAATATTTTTAGTAAGAATACCAAAAATGTAACCCTTGAATTAAGTCGTTGAACATGTGAGAAATGTTCTGAATAATGTAAATAGGGGGTGGTTTAATGAATATATTACATAGCACGATATACTTTGGCTAATGATACGGGAAATGAAAACAAGGGCCGAAACATCAATATTTTCACCAGAACTTTGGCATGCGGTTTGATTGCATCCGTTGAGATGTGATATGTATTGATGCTCTAAACTATATGCATATATGATAGGTGTAACATTTAAGGAAGCACCCTTGGGTATAATTTGCGAACATACACCTATAGTACACCTAAAAATGACAAATGTGTGTACAAAAGATAGATCTGCAGAAATTACACCCGTGCGGATAAGTTTGGCAGAAATAATAGGTGTAAGATGGGTGCTTTATTGAAAAATTCACCCTTAAGGGTGTGAAATGATTTGCAGTGTAGTCCAAAAAGCTCAGACAGCCTCGAACGGTTAAAAACAAGTTTATTCCTATTCGGATGGAGGTGGCGGCCAAACTGCCGGGGGAAACGACGGTGGCTCGTTTCCGCCGAGCGGGGGAAGGGAAGGAGTCAACATCTGGAAGCAGTTTCAGCAACTGGTCCTTCGAGGGGTGCTTGGAACACAACAATATTTAAATTGTGTAAATTTGTTTTTTTAAAAAACTAGATGTATGTGGCCATATATTTCAATTTGCATGAACTGCAGTCCGATCAAACGCCGTGTCACAAGTGGTAATGTTCAATTCATGGGGGTGCACTATTGATAGCAACTATTTGCAAATCAGGCTATCTAAAGTTGAAATGAGCGTTTTTTTGATGGTTCCCTCGTCCATGTGGCTCACTTATTTAATAAACGGCCTCAGTGAGTCAGAGTCTGGTATCTTGCGTCATATTCACATACAGCATAATGAAACTAGGGTGTAATAAATGCAACGAAAGTTTAGTTACGAGTGAGGTATCTAGACCAGAACTTGCGAGTCTAACAACGACGTTGCCACGATGCTGCATGAACTATCGGCATTTAACCTCAACTCTTTTTTTAGTGAGATGAAGTCCTGCAATTACTACCAGGACAGCGTGAGACTGCTTGCTGAGACAGCGAGTACATAATAAAAACAAATACATCTGCGGTGGTATTCTAAGCCAAGCGCTTTGGAGATGCTTTGCGAGCCTCGGCACTGAATGGGTTTTCGCAACTGGGCGTAGAGCTTGTTAAACAGGCAAAAATAAAAACTGTCCACGGCCAGATAAGCGCCATGTGTCCGAAAGAAACAAAGCTTGTGGAAGTGAAAACGTCATACCTCGGAAAGGAGCCGCTCGTGAAGAAACAACATTTATTAAATATATGATTTTTTACGTTTAAAAAGCACAACTTGAAAACACGCTGTTGATTAACAGTGCATCAAAGCAGAAACTTGTTTTCTGCTATGTACTGACGTCAGAAGGTGGCTGCCGCGGCCGAAAATCAAACGAAACCTCGAGTTTAGCTGCGCGACCACACAAACCTGATCGAAGCTTGTGAGGTGGAGCCATTGGTAACCATTGTGAGGTGGAGCCATTGGTGTGAGGTGGTAACCATTGGCGTTTGTACTGAACAAGTTTTTCTTGGTTTACTACGAGCATTATCGATGTTGTATTCGCCATTTATCTGAAGCTTGTGTCAAGCTAAAAGCGATGGCAAATCGAGAGAGAAGCAAGTCGACAACCAGAGCAAGCAGCGTTCCCGGTTTTACACTGAATATTTAAAAATGTTTTGGTAATCTTGTTGATGAGCTAAAGGTTTTTCATAAATATTTGGCGGAATATGGGAAAGTAGGCTGCGTTAGCAACGGATATTCCAATTTTATGGCCGTAATGTGCAGGATAAGCACACAAACAACAAAAATTGAGAAAAGAAAAAAAAACTAATCAAAGGCTTGTGTACATACTATATATATGATAGGGCTTTTAATGCATGCATGAACACAGTATGTATGGTAATAGTCATGTTCATATATTGGGATCACAATGCTGATGGAGTCTGCATAAACGGCGGCAAATTAAAATATGAACTAAAGACAGTTCATTAAATTTGTGATCATTAAAAAAAATCACGTAGAGCACTCGCTGCGCGCCTTTGATTGTCGAAATGTGCAAACGGTCCAAGAATTCTTCAGATTGTAACATGGTCGCCCCTCGAGTCGGTCCAAGTGATTCCTTAGTTCAGCGCGTTGTAGATCATATTGCGGACATACTATAAGAATATGCTAATCTGGCGTTCTTCTTTTTATGCCGCTTAAAATAAAAACCTCGCCGCACCGTGACCACTGCGATCATTTCGATGCATCAGAACATTAAGTGGTGTTGATACTTTTTTAAAGCTCTGGCACAGTCAGTTTGTTTCTATTTTGGGAAAATTCTCAAGTTCCCTGCGCCATTTTCAGGTAAAAGAAAGAAACAAGACATCATCCGACTCACTATGCTACTCGATCCTCCTTTCCTTCCCATCGTTTCTTGCGCTTTGTTATACGCGATTGGTAAATTAAATGACATTCATGAGTAAACATTTTCATGGCCATGCGTCAACTGTCTTCTTGCTGTACATAAAATTAACATATTCAGCCGATCAGTCTATAAAAGTCCTCACTACATTCGAGGGGCGATTACTCCTTGTTACCGGTAGCTAATGTGCAAAATAAAGCCTTCTTTCTTTGCAGTACAGAACACCTTATCTTCAATTTAACATACATGTCATAACTACTCCGTGTATTGCATTTCGCTAAAGACTTCCTAAAACCAAACACCGTCATCATAGGGTTCCTCATAATTCATTCTGTTTGCATGAGGAATTAGTCTTCTTTTCCGCGGTGTCTGCGTCTGGATTTTGCTTTTTTTCCCGTGAATTTGCTTGCTTCACTATCATATTAGCAAACTAGATGAATTTCAACTCTTTTAGTCTTCCTACTTACTGATTTGAAGACACGAAGTCACGCAGCGTATTGTGATACACAATTGGTTATATTCAGTAAATGTCAAGCAACCCAACTCAGTGTAAATTGTCAAAACATGGATAGTATGGCTATCCAAATCCTATAAAAGCAATATTAGAGCGAGAAGCAGTCCGTAGCATATGAAATCCGTCTTTATGTTTTACGTGCCATAACTACGACATGTTTATGAAGCATAAAGCAGAGGAGGACTCTGAGTTAACTTTTACGAAATGAGCGTATATTAACGTGGCGAGGAAAATGAATCACATGGATATCCTCTGCAATTTCCTGTAATCAAAAACTGGGTGCTTATATCCGCCAATCAAGCCAATGCCTTCGTGCTTAAAATATACGTGGCAGGCTACCTCAGTGACATAAATGAAAGACTAAATGCATAACTATAGGATCTTATGGCACATGGCCTTTGAAAAGAGCTATCACGCTCACGAATGTATAAATTGTTAAAAAGTTGGCTCATTGTCATTTAGAGAGGAACGGTGTTCGCAACAGCGTTTATTGAGACCATTCCTTTTGCACCCACACCTTGCATCGGCCACACAAACTGACAACGACAACACAGATTGAGCCACGCCGCAAATGTCAAGTGACTAAAGTACTCGGCTGCTGACCCGCAGGTAACGGGATCGAATCCCGGCTGAGGCTGCTGCATTTCCATTGGAGGCAGAAATGTTGTAGGCCCATGTGCTCAGAATTCGGTGCAGGTTGAAGAACCCAAGGAGGTCTAAATTTTCGGAGCCCTCCACTACGGCGTTTCTCATAATCATATGGTCGTTTTGGGACGTTAAAACCCCATGAATTAATCAAACAACACAGATCGTGCAGCTAAAGACGGGTTCGCTAGAAATTTTAGTTGAATACTCTAGCTTTCTCTGCTTCAGAGAGCGATATCACTTCACTAAGTTGACACCCCAACGCAAAAAGAAACATCTGAAGTCATGCATCACCCTTTTTTTATCTAAGCAAGATGCTTAGATCAACAGTCCAGACTTTCGTCGTCATGGTAATCGTATATGATTCGTTGCCCGTTCCTGCGAAAAGTAGTAGTGGTAATCAAAGAGGGTCTTTTCTGAGCTCACGGACAAAGTAGGTGGGTGTCAACCCGAACATAGGCACTTCGCAATCAAAGGGCACTCTAACTCAGTGTGCCACGCTATACATATAGAAGGTCGTGATGTTGCGCGAAGAGCTTATTTCACAGCTAGGGCAAACATTCCGTCAATGCACCGCCACTAAATGCTGGAGATAAAACCTCTGTGACAGCTCGAAATTTCATACAATAGCTAGGGTTTGAAACGACTTGGAAGTTTATCACTGTTTGCTGTTTGGTTGTAGCACCACTGTGGTCCGTATAGTTTTATGCTTGTATATCGGCACCGCATTACTTTGACCAAGACATAACAGCATCCGATACAGATATTCTTGCTTTCGAGCATAGTGCTATCTTTTTTTTCTCGCTACTGAATAACGGTGTTTTTTCCAAACTGTTGAGAAATCTTATTACATTGCGCTGCAAGGAGAAAGAGCAACTTCCAATGCAAGCTATCGCGTTGCACGTACTCCACTTTGCTGCTTTCAGGCCCGAGCAGCATGTACTTTGGTACCTTAAGTTTTCGTTTTCGTTATAAGTTTCTTTGACAGCCGACGGCAATTGTACCACTCATAAGCATTATTGAAAACAATACGGCGAACACACTGAAGCACCTGGAAGTGAAAAAAATAGTGTTTCATATACTGACTTGCCCTACGACAAGGTAATGATACATTGATTGGATACGCCAAACAGAAACTCATCATTTCCACAATCTTCTCAGCATGTGTAACATAAACGATGCAGCCACACTCATTTTTTGTCGTCATTGTCACAATTTTCATGTTATTCACGCAGTTCACCATATACTTGAGCAAAACTTTGTCAATTGTCATCTATGAGACATAACCTCTCTACTTTCCGTGCTACTTCGCTAAAGAGTGCGGGGTTTAATGTTCTAGCTCATGCGTCTTTCACAATCATATCGTGGTTTGAGATGTTGGTATCCCAAGAAATAACATAATTGATAATACTATCATTGTTGTAATAATATTATTCTATATTATTAGTAATGGTAGTGGTAAAAGTTGCAGTGGTGTAGCAGTAGCTTTATTATAATATAGTATTCCATTTTTATACTTGTTAAAAAGGGTTCAAACCTATGAACAATACCATTTTGTTAGAAAAGCTTTTTCGTTAGGGCTGCAGAGGGCATTTTTATGATGTGTTCTATAAATTTTTACAAGACAGGTCACAGAGCTAGGTTGTTTAGGAATGCAGGGAACTAATTTGCAATAGAACACATATTAAGCCAGTGTGCCACAAGGATCGGTGTTGTCAACGTTGTTATTTATTTCATTTATGAATGGCTTTCTCCGAGAACATTGTAAGCCAATGTGAACCTGTATGCAGATGACACGGTGCTATTATTATGTAACATACGTATGAAGGAGCGCTATTCAAAGTACAAATTATAATGGAATTCCATGGTTTGAAGAAAACCCTAAATGTAAAACGAAAACCATACTTATCTGCTTTCGAAGCCTTCTGGGAAGCACCGCCGTGGTGTTCCAGTGGCTAGGTAGTCGGCTGCTGACCCGCAGATCGCGGGATCGAATCCCACGGCTGCGGCGGCTGCGTTTCCGATTGAGGCGGAAAGGTTGTAGGCCTGTGTGCTCATATTTACGTGCACGTTGAAGAACCCCACGTGGTTGGAAATTTCCTGATCCCTCCACTACGGCGTCTCTCATAAGATATAATGGTGGTTTTTGGGCAATAAACCTCACACCAAAGCCTTCTAAAACACAAAAATGGGATATACTAACTTTGTTCACACAGAGCAATGCAATTCATGCAATTGTTTTGCAGTAAGAAGGTGTTGAGACATTGAGATACTTAGACGTAATTTTTCATAGTGGGTTTGTCTTGGCAGCATCACATGGCACTTGAAGCAAAACAAACGAAAAAAGCGGATAACTGAAGACGGAATAATGTACAATAATAAAATGCACAGATTTTGATTTTTTTCTCACGAATGGCATGATATATATATATATAATATATATATATATATATATATAATTATAACTACTTAACTATGCTTTAAAATATTCGATGCATCTCTATATTTGAAAAAATTCTGAAAAGCTTGTCTAATATTCAAACTGTTTGATATAAATAACGTAACGTACGAGCACTACTGCTTCGAAGGTAAGGCTCAACCACATACCACTTTTTCGCTCTTCTTGAAGATTTTTTGTATGCGAATGCTATTTATTTCAAATTCATTGAGCAAGCATGGCCAAGGTGTGACAGGCCTGCCCATACGTATTTCGTGCGCAAAAAAGGTGTGAACAATTGTTTCTCTGCCTCTGCTATTTGAGATAGCTTTAAATATTATCAGCTGCATAATGACAAAAACTAAGGTTGATGCATTGGAATCAATTTCGTCATTTAAAATGAGGTTAAGATTACTAAAAACTTCCAGCGGGGCAGATCTTAAGGGAGGAAAGTAGTTCTCCTGTATGGGCGTCATACTGAAGACTTGCTATGTGACGAACTGTTTTGTGAAGCTTGCTCAAGCTATGTATATTTACTTTATAGTGTCACCTATACTATGTATAATGCGTTAAGTGAAAGAAAACATGACAGTTAAATTATGTGTTTAACGCTCCTCGGTAAACCATAGCGCAGTCTAAAGGCCATAAAGCAGGCTTTCGCAAAACCGGTGGCAAAATAATCAACGTTATCATTATAAATTAGGTCATATTATTAATAACCCCATGGCTCTGACGTTCAATGCATGTTCAAATGGAATGAGGTTTAAGCTCCAATCTGAAATATTGAAAATCATAACGTTGTGGTGGGTTGAAAAGGACCACGTTATATT